>APFE030750488.1:34474-54726 GCA_000404065.3 Pinus taeda | reverse complement strand
TTAAAAGAATATATACAAAAAAAAGAGAAACTATATAAAAAGAGAGTAAAAAAAAGGAGGAGAGAGAATATATCATATAAAAAAATAGAAAAAAATAAATAAATACATTGTTGAAAAAAAAAAGGAAGATAAAAGAAGTGAAGAAAAAGAAAAAATATTGAATCCATGAGTAAGGAACAAAGACAACCAATCACAAGAGATATAGAACAATTAATTACAAGAATGGAGCGATGGGCTGAGGAGAGAAAGAGAATGGATTCCTTCTTTTCTTTACATCCATCATCACTTCCACAGAATGATGTTATCCAGTATACCAAGAAAGTGTAGGTAAAAGATCAAGAGAATGACAAAATAGCCAAAATTCAACAAAGCAAGAAGTGTCAGAATGCGAACATAAAAATTTGATGGATATACATTACAAAGAAATAATGGAAAAGGATGAAGAAATTTCTTGTCTCAAAGACCACGTCGAAAAATTATTAGCACAAGTGAAGAAGACTAAAGACTTAGAAAAAACTCAAGCAGCATTTATTAGAACAAGAAGAGGAAAATTTACGTTTAAAGAACCTTAATAAAAATTTATTAGAACAAATAAGAGATCTAAAAGATGAAAAACTTAAAATTCAAAACACTAAAAATAAGGTTGATGAATCAAAAACCAAATAACTTTTACGTCTGAGAAACCATAATCAAAGTCTGCTCAATCAAACTAAGAAACTTAAGGAGGATAAGAAAGCATTAAAAGATATGTTGGAAGAAGTCACTCAAGAAGAAGTATCGAAATCTCCAGTCACAACAGTTCAAGTTGAAAATAAGGGAATGAATACTGATCTAGTGAATATGACAACTCAAGAAGACAAGTCAGTTGAAGAAACGACACAAGTAGATGTTGTAGTTCAGACAATGGACATCCCAAGTAAATGTTCCATAACCAATTCAACAACATCTTCGCCAAAAGAAAATCTAAAAACTTTGTATCGGCATCTGAATCATGAGAATAGACAAATCAACCAAGCTGTCTATCAGGACCATTCAAACTGTAGACAGCAAATTAATGTTTTAGAGAATAGTGACGTAACATCAATTCCGTCTTATGCTGACAAGTCAATACAAAATTCCAGTGATCAGAATACTATACAAAAGATTAATCTGGGATGGTCTGATCCCTTCTCAGTGCAACAATTCTGTTTGTCACTAAGATCATATCGGTCTGTATCGATGAAGATGATTGTTCCAAGACAGAAAGACGTTCGAAGCTGAAAAAGAGATCAAGCCTTTTGTCATCAACAAGCTTTGTGGACAAAGCTTTTTGAGGAAGGAGGCAATGTAACGAATAAAATATATAAATAATATAAAGATAATGTAGAAGATAAATATCATAAATAATAGTTAGTTAAGCTAGTAATTAGGTTGAAGAGGCATGCCTTATAGGACATGACTCTTCATGAAGAGACACTTGGTATATAAGCAAGTCTCTCGTTCTCATTTGTAATTCATTGTTATTCATTTTATTTAATATAATATTTATATCCTAAATGGATATCTTGACATTGCAAGTTTTTTTTGAGTAATTAATCTGTAGAAGGAACTTTGTTCGCTTCATATGATGTTTTGATAGCACTTGTGCCCCTGCAATGTATGACCCAATAAACAGTGCAAAGTTAGAAACAGTTAACGACAAAGTGATGATGGTGAATTAGATTTTAGTGTCATAATCCCAAGGATTAAAATGGTTGCAGAAAAAGTGGGACTATGATTGTCAGCATCAATGGTTTACACCAGAAACACATGCAATACAAGCAGGGTTCTCCACAAGCCGCTGGAAGCATAGCATGGAAGCTTGAAAAAGAAGGTTGATAGAGCGGGAATCTCTCTCCAACCTCTACTAGCACATGTTATGTTAAGCAAACCGTCTCTCTCTGTTTTAGTATAGTGGTGAAGTTATTTTTATGTTCATTGTAAGAAGATGGAGTTAAGTTGAGCATTCATTTCCTAAATATGCTGTACAGTGTAAGAAAGTGTAAAGTGCTCTCTAAGGCCTGCAAATTGTATATTAGTTGAGTGCATTTACTTATAACTTATAAGCCATTGAAGTATTAATGGGAAGCCTTAGCTCTCAATTCTATATTATAAATTTTTGTCATTGCCCCCTACTTGATAGTTAGTCATCAAAACATGAAGCTGGGCCACTGGAAATTGTTTCTGGTTTATGTTGATACCAAGTCGGCTTAAGTCATTTGGAGCATTTTATAGAAGATTGTTCATATCTCCTTTAAGATTTAATGATCGACAGTAGAATAATTCACAGTCATTGGTTTATGAAAGGGTTCGACCATTTGTGTTATCAGGTCATATCTAGTAGTATCTCTATGAAGTGTTAATTATTTTGTTTATCACATAGTCTAAACTGAAACTGAGGTCGCTGTGGCAAGGAAATCAGTGAGGTACATTATTCAAGTGTAGACACAAACACTAGCTTTTCTGGAAAGGGACATGAATACTATAGCTGCTGCAAAGTATGTAAGTATTATCAAATGATAAACATTTTTGACCAAATAGGTCTTTCCTTAAAGACATCAGCATTGACATCAAAAGCCAGGCTTGGCATTTAGTACTGTTACAGAAAACTAACTCCAATCTAATCCATGCATTTTAAAGAATATAGCAATCTAAAATAATAGACCTTTAGACTTTAATAGTGTCAAGATTCACTTCTTTTGAAGTTTGTTGAATGGTGCCTTTTGTTGATGTTCTGTTGACATATTTGTGTGCATAGCCTATATGACAGAAGTATTACAAAAACATGCATATGAAGTAAAACTGGAATCTTAGGTGGATAAAGATTTCATGGTCTTAGTTAAATCTTTTGATCTAAGCATCATATCATATGCTAACTTTGATGATGTAGATGGTATGTCTAGATTGCTCTTTCTAGCCTTGTTTCTTTCATTTACTCCAGTTGGATAGGACTAAAAGTGAGAGTTTATTTTTCAGTAGGCATTTTGTCCTAGGTTTTGTCTGCAATGCACATTTGAGAATTTGTAAAATCCCGGGCTCCCTCATTTCCTTGAAATCTAATAAAAAAGGGAATAGAACAAAGAAACAAAGTCCAAGTGATGCAAATACTACTGAAAATTGGAAAATACAACAACATACAGTGGATGTACATTGTAATCATTAGTAAAAAATAAAGTATGTTAATTGATGTGCTTCCACTGTTTTTTAGTCATTGACTATAGATGGATAAATAAAAAATTGTATCCACTACATGCTGCTTTGATTTTAGTTATGCTATCATGTGTAATCTGACACTTTGATTTTGGTAGCATTTGAGCTAGCTCTTTGTGATATATAGTTCAATATGATGTCTATATTTTGCTCCATGGATGAACTCAAAAATCTAACATTTCAAATTGTCCAACATGATACTTAACCCAAGCTAGATATGTAATTGGGCAACCTTTTCTAACACTATCCTTTTGTGTATAACTTGTTACATCGTTCTGGATCATTATATCTCTTCCATGCAGTTTGTTTTCTAAATTTATAATATGTTTCCTTAGCAATGTAATATCCTGTCTACACCTGTTTTATTTAGGGACATTCCTAGCTTGCTACACTACAGTGCTTTTAGCTTTTGACAGTGACATAGTCAGGAGAGGCTAGAATATTGGAAGCTTCTTACAACTCAAAAAGAATAAAAAACAAAACTTTGCATGATGTAAGCAGTTTTTATTTTCAGGTATGACGGTCAACGAGCTCAAGTTCACATGCTAACTGATGGTACAATACGGATATTTTCTCGCAACTTGGAAGATTCAACCTCCAGATTTCCTGATGTGATTGAGATAATTCTTTCATCATTAAAGTCAACGACAAATAATTTTGTCTTGGATGCTGAGGTGGTCTATCTGTGCTTTGCTTACTTATCAAGGGAAAATTTATTGTGTTTCTTGTCTCTTTGCTTCATTAATTAAAAATAAGCAAAGAAAAATAACCAAAAAAAGAGAAAAGAAAGAAGAAAAGAAAAGAAGCATGACTATGGATTTGTTTTATGTGGTATGAGAGCTGTGTGATTTTTTTCTCAACCAGGTGGTGGCTGTTGACAGAAATAATGGAAATAAGATATTGGCTTTCCAACATTTAGCTTCACGTGAAAAAGGGAGAAATGGGTCTTCTATTCAGTCTCAGAACATCAAGGTGTAGTGTAACATCCATGAATTTTGTGTTGTTCTTGAATAAAGTTCAAAAATTTTAAATGACAAGTGGGAAATAGGTTCACTCATTCTTTTGAATTTCTAATATCAGAGATGGTCTTAGTAGCACCATTTATGGAGAAATGGAAACAAGGTGTTTTGATTTCTTAGGAGGATTGAAATGTTATTGGGCGCTATGTTGAAGTAATTTAAAACTTAAACGCTTGTATGCTTGATGCTTAGGCATTCAGGTTGACTAGATCCACAAGCATGGATTGGAGGTACTGATTATATTTGTATGCATTCCAGTGGATGTATTTTAGTTTAAAATTTGTAATAAGCAGTTATGTTAACTAGTTATAAGATGTTGGCTTAAGGCTTCAATTGGATTGCCATTTCTGACCTAAGTAGGTCAATGCAACTCTAAAGTTCAAACAGTAATAGCGATGGAGGATTGCCCAGAGCATCTCTGGAGAGAAGAAACACAGAAGGATTAAAGTAAAAACTCTAGGTGGTGTATCCAAAGACATAAATTCTAGGCTTATAAATACCACGGTCACTCATCATATATATATATATTTGTCCTTTATGGATTTCTGTTTATTGTCTTTTTTATGTTGGATATTTAGTAAACGAACATTGTCTATTTTATTGGTAACAGAAGTATGTTCTCATCTTGCTTTTGGCCACTTCCATTTTATTAGAGTTTCTATTTTTTGGGCAGTGTTATCAAAACTGGACTGGTCGTCTAACCGGTTGACCCCTAAAACCAGGAACTGTGCCAAAACTGGAAACAAATCTAGACCCAAAAAGGTCAACCAAAAATACATAAAATATTCAAATTTTGAAAAAAAAAAACCACGTATATTCATCTGCATCCATATGAATCCAAACCTTTATACAGAAATATGCAAAGCAATGTTCCTCCAAGACTTCGGGATGGGGAGATGCGGGTGCGGGGAGACGCACAAGGGGGACGTGTGGGAGTACCTTCAAATTTTAGGGAAATTTAGGAGGGACAGGGGGGCGTTGGGGTATATACATTTTTTTTCCTTTTTAACATAATATAAATATATATATATATATATATATATATATATATCAAATTCATATTCAATAACGAAAGCATAAATACAATGATACATACATAATTGAATTAAATAATGAAATACATTGATCCATACTCATCATCCTTACTAATGCATACATGATTCATCCATAGATCACAAGATTCAATAATATAATAATCCAATCCATATTCATTATTCACCATTCTAGGATCTACATTGATTTAAAAATTAAATTCATCATTCATCATTCTAGATTCTAAATTGATTTAAAATTAGAATTAATCATTCATCATTCTAGAATCTAATTAGTACTAAGCAAAATAGACTATAATAGATACTGAAATCTGAATACTGGAATAGTAAATGGATATAACTAAAACTCAAAAACAGTGGAGTGATGAGTCTAAAAGTCACTCTAAAGTACAAAGAGGTCTTGGTGCTCTTGATTAGATATAATTCCATACCCTTTACATGACAACATGCAATGGAAACATTGCAATCCATCGAATTCTGAATTCTTGAAACACTGTTAAGTCTGCTAGATTTTGAGCGAGATCTAAAAATCTACTTTCTCCATATGAAATCGAATGAGGTTGGAACCACTCTGAAGCATCTTGATTCATTTCATGGTAATGTTAAAAATTTAAGTAAAAGTGACATACTTTTACTTTAAGAATTTAACATTACCATGAATTGCATAGCATTCATAGGGAAATATAAGGGGGGGACACCCAAGCGTCCCCCTTTTGGGGAGTCATGTCCGCCACACTGGGGAAACGTCCCCCCCCTGCGTCTCCCGGCGTCTCCCCAAAAGGGGGACTTGGGGAAACGTTTCCCTAGACGCCCCCCGTCCCGGGTGCGAGGGGTGCATGCACCCGACCCTGGACGCGTCCCTGTGGAACATTGATGCAAAGTTTCTCATGTATATAACCAAATTAGCACCCAGTGCAATCCATCTTTAAAACAAAAATATTGCAAAGAGGCTTTAAATGACTTTTAATATTAAAAAAAAATCATGCTATAACAAATAACTACATATCATCAAAATCCTGCCTATAATGGGATACTCATCATCAATACTACCCCCAAAACATTAAATTATGATAGAAATAGCCTATCAGTGTTAAATTTTGCATATTTAAAACTTAATTTTGAGATCATAAACCATAGAAGACAGTCAATGAACAACAAGAGCAAGGTTACTTGGGAGCGGAAGCAGGAGTGAGAGCGACATTTTTAGAAGCTCCCGGTTTGGGAGCGATTTGGGGAACGATTTTTTATATATAATATATTATCTTCTTTTTTTATATTTTGATGTATATATGTCAATAAAAGCATGTAGAATGATGAATTAGATATAAAAAACATAAAAAGCATAGATTGAGCCATATAACAACAATGATCTATAAGTTATAATATTCATCAACCACGTCCACAAGTTAGTAACATAGTAACATACAACATATTGCGTCTCATGATTCATCAATCTTAAAGTTTGAAGCTTTCAAAATTCAATATATACATTTATCATCATTGATCACCAAAGTTGTACTTGTAAGCTAAGTGTAACCATTACAACAAATAATATCTAACATGAAATAAAATGTTATAGAATGAAACAACTTTCAACTTTCACTAAGCATCATATTCATAATTCATAACTAATGAGTTATAATTGCCAACTTCAAACTTTAAACTTAAATTGTCATATATTGATTACAAAAAATATCATAATAAATATGAAAGAGTCGATAGTTAAAAACTACTAGAAACTAGAAAAGACAAGTAAATCTATTATCTATTGCTAATGCTTGGGTCTCTTGCTGGCACAAGAAACGTCTATTTTTTTAGTCTTGTTGGAAAATCAGGATCTTTGTCAGTGATATCACCCTCTAAGCATTAATATCCGAAGGTATCTTTGTCATTACCTTCGGATCTGTATAGAGATCTTTGTCATTCATATCACCCTCTAAGCATTAACATAAGATAGAAAAAACATAGCATGTCAAGTCAAGATTTTGTTTGAATGATGTGTACATTTTTAGGAGGGTCATGATAGAAGACTTTGACAATCAATGTCATTAACATCAAGGTACATTGAGGGATTCGTGCTCTTGATTAAATACGAGTTCTAGACCCTAATACATGACAAAATCCAATCGAAACATTGTGATCTTGCCAATCCTGAAATCCTGAAAAATTCATAAGTCTGCTGGATTTTGAATGAGATGTAAAATTCTACTTTCTCCATATGAAATCCAATGAGGTTAGAACCACTCTCAAACAACCTGATAATTAGGCTGCCCCACTAAAAAATTATTTGTTTCTTTGAAAAAAATTGCATTTAGAATGTTACTGCATTTTTTTTTTTTTGCAAAAAAGAGTAAATGTTGCCGAAAGAAACTTTTGAAAAACCAAGGAGCAATTTTTTTAGGGAGCACATTCCCGAAATTGCTCCTCTTCAAGAGCAATTTCAGGAGCGCGCTCCTGACTAGCTCCCAAAGCGCTCTTGATCGGAGCTTGAATTTAGAGCAAGGACATTTTGGGGGGGAGGGACGCGGAGGAGCTGCCAAGTGGCAGTGGGCCTTTCCCCACTTTCCGAATACAAACAATAAAGTAACAACCACTTAGTGGGGCAGATCATTGTCCATCCTGAAGTTGCCTCACTTAGGAGAAGATCTGGCGGGTAAACAAGCACGACAATTAAGCCGACGCTTGCCCATAGATTCTAGAAAGTCAGAGTCAAAAAAGTGGATAGTGCAAATCAACAATTGTGATTAATTCTGGGGGTCGCGCCTAGCCTCTGATTCTGACACAGGCACCCCGCCGGAGGGGATAAAATGGGCTCGCCAACTATTAGGCCAATGCGACAATCACATTAGCAACATGGACCACTATCAAGCAAGCGTGGCAATCAAGCGCAAGACTGTTTGATACGTCGCTCTCCACCCAATCCTACTCCACCATGAGTCTTGACCCTATGCTATCTCTTCCTTTTTCTGCCTAAAATCCCCGTGAAGCGACCGTTGCACCCCCACGCATTGTGGTTGCAATTTGAACTCATCTATTTAAAAATGGTCTGTGTCAAGCCATTCCATCTATTTGCTGCCACCTCCAATTGATTACCAACTAGAGTGAAGACGACCTCCATGCACTCACAGTGTTTAGTTCCCTCCACTTACCAAGAAAGCCTCCACCACCCTTGTTAGGAAGAAATGAAGAAAGCCAAGGGGAAATCAAAACACTTACCAACATCTCCACTCAGATGCTGCCACCATTGCGAGAGGCTATCTTCAGCAGCCAGACACAAATCAGGGCTCATTCCCCTCCAAAGTTGGAGATACTTCTTAACGTTCAAAAATCATGGTAAAGATGGGTAGTGGAGCACGGGTACTGCTAAGAATCAAGTGAGCCAACACTGAAGATATTTTCTGATTTGGAATCATGATGTCTCTGCCATTTTGGCAATTTTGTAAATATTTTATTTTCAAGAAAGAATCAAGTTGTTATGTAATAATTAGAATAGTTAAGGCTTTGGCAATATTTTGTAAATATTAGAATAGTTAAGGCTTTAGAATCATGAATTTTTGTGCTAAAAGGATGCAATATTTTGCAAGTTTTGCCTTTTCTAAGGTGTTATGACATGTATGTTGTTCTAAATGATTAATGAAGAAGCTTTTGGTTATTCCAAGCACTTATATGTGGAGTATGTGTTTCTGTCTTTGTTTACCATTTTTATGTGTGTTTCTTTCCTCTTAGAACTCGTGTAATTGTCACTGTTGGAACTCAATCTTGTATGACATATTTATCTATGTCATGTTATGGCAAATGGTACCTGTATATGTTAGATTGAAAGCCTTAAAATGTGCTCCATGGTTTCTAATTTCATTTCCTTTGTTTATACATTATTCTGCTCTGGTTTAGTGCACATGATTCTACCTCTAGCCCTCTGCATCAGATTTCTTTCTTTTGTCTCTTCCCTCACCTATACTACAACTAAAGAAGCTTTTACTATATGTGTGTAGGCCACCATGGCCTCACTTTAATTCTTTGGAAGGAAATGTTGTCGATGTATGTAATGCGGTTGGTCTCTAAGTACGATTATTGAACTAGATTTCAATCATTTTATATTTAACTCTTGGGTGGCAATGATTCATCTTCAAGAGACTCTAAGATGTCCTGGGCACTAACCCTATTTTTCAACTCGGGGGTTGTCTCTAGGAGCGATAACAAAAAGAAAGAGTGGGATAGGAAGATCTAGCATTCGAGCTAAAGATGTCAGTGGTTCTTGATTCTAATCACTGATGCGAGGGAAGTGAACTAGGCATTGGCTCGTTGTTGAAGTTGCATGAAATCAAAGATGGGTCTAGATGCATGACCGTCAAGTGATGTAGGATCAAGGGATACTCTGAGCATCTAAGGTTGAAGGAAAGAAGTTTTTAATAGATCTCTGGTCAATCCTATGGAATTGGGAGGTAATCTGATGGGTTGAGGGCACCCTGTGCTAAAATTATCTATAGTCGGTCCCTCTAGTGCTCTAAGGACATGTGAATTGATGTATATTTTAACATTGTCGAACTAGTCTCGATGGTATCCGTCAATCCCTCGGAGGGGGAGGCTATGAAAAGAAGATCTCATCCTTCTATTGTTTGGAGCACCTTGATGAAGACGGCTAAGCATCACTAGTCCTGGACCTCGTCGTACCTAAAGATGGTGCAGAGGGAGCCTCATGAATCCTAACATAGGCGGTGATAGAATCCTTTGATCTCATAGTATAGGGGGCCACCTAAAAATGAGGGGTGTCTCTATCTCATGTTAGCTTTAGTGGTTACTCCCAAGGTGTTTACAACATGCTTCGGGTGCTTTGTGTGATGTGAGGTGCATGGTATATGGATGACCCTTAGATAGTATGTTGGAGATACACATGAGGTGACTTGGTCATTTATTGGGAAACCTCATCTTGATGCTTATGTGGCTCTCTTCTTTGAATTGTTGGAGACCCAAGGAGCTTGGCGACTTCTTGATGATGGCCACTTGGAGGTTGGTTGCTTGCTTGGGAGGATGGCCTGCTTTGGATGGGGAGTGTTGGACCTCTTGGAGGAGAACGTTGAGTTTAAATGGCATGGGAAAAGTTGATTGCTTACATGGAGGCTTGTGCTTTACTCGAGGATGCTTGGTTTGAGGTGGTTATAATGTAGGTGGGGTGGATTTGGAGAAACATATGGGTTAGGAGGACCATTGGAGCTTTGGAGGCATGTGGAGGTGGAGTGTTGTACCTTCTTGACGCATTGATGCCTTGGAGCCTTGTTTTTGGACATCTTTGCTTTGGAGCTGGATTTGTGTTATATGTAGAGGCAACACTTCACACGTGGGCCTATCATCTTGTAGATAGGTTGCTTTTTGTAGACAATGTCCACTACTGTATTTTTTACCTCCCTTACCTCTCATATAAACAGAGCAAGAAGACTGTGGTTTTACATAGTCATCATCATTGTACTCACTCTTTGTAGTTTAGGGAGATGTATTGTAGGGAGCAAGAGATCAGGGTTCATGAGGAAATGTTAGGAGAAGATGTGAGAGAGAGAGAGAGAGAGAGAGATTATACTTGATCTTGTGGTTTCATTCATCACTTGTATTAGAGATGTGAGGAATGGACCACAATACTTCCTCTCTCGTGTACTCTTTTTATTATTTCTCTTTCTCTCAGTGCACTATTGTTCTTGAAGAACTTCAAGGAATATTTTGTCATTAGGGTTTCACACTAGGAGGCAAAGAAGCTAAGTTCTGTCATCAACTCTAATGAGATAAGACTAGGGCTTTGGAAGCCTTGATGCTACTTGTTATGCTTGTTGAGGAGGAGAAGAGAGAGGAGTGCTTTGTTTGAGTGAGCCAAGGAGAACTTGCTGGTGATGATGCTAAGTTGTTGAGGTTTCTTGGTTGAGTGACCACGTTTTTTTAGAAGTGATTCCTAGCAAGGAGGAGTTGGTGGTTAAAACTTTCTTTGTTTTTCCTTGATAGGGTTTTGGAGAGCTTGAAATTATACCAGCTTGTGTACGTGTAATTCATGTCTTATATTTAAATGAAGTGTTTCAACTGTCAAATCATGTTGTATTTGCAGATTTTATTTTCAGCCTGCATTCTCTTTTTGATTGGGTAATTTCCAGCACTCGTTGTACATGCTGAATTGACATAACAGAGGGCTAAAATTGTGGAGTGATTTAATATATCTTGAAGGTAAGTGGAACACATTTACTCTTGCAAATTCTGCTGTAATAAAGTTATCTCAGATTTGCTATATGTATTGCAAGGTGTGCATAAAGGCTATAACTTGTTGACATTGAAGTACACTAGTTTTTTCTTGAGCTTTCAGGGATTAGATCCAGGAAGCTTCTATTGAGAGATGAAACTTTAGATTTGCATTAATTTCCTTAGAGTTGAAATTTCTACACATCAGGCAGAAAAGGTGGCTTCTACATGCAATTATAAATGCATGAGATGTGCAACACTGATCGAGAATTCATAAGTGCGATACTTATAATATGGCTGAACAGTAGTTGATCGTGGATGAATTCTTGCACCATTTAGGAACCAATGATTTCATGATCTTTGCTATTATTAGATAAAAGGACTGGGTTTTTTGAACATGTTCTAAAGTTAATTCCATATTACTCTTTAGTAGATGACCTACTGTTCATTAAATAATGACTATATTGTACATTGAAACAATTGAACAGTGTATCTGATGAGAGCTTTATTACACATTAAATGACACCCCCGGCACTCTTTAAATAGCAAGTTGTGTTGTTGGTTAATAGCAAGTCATACTACTGCTACTAGTAGGTCATACTGCTAAATAACAGAGTGACTTGTATTAAATGTAGCAGCTGCCCTATGTAAGTATTAACTCAACAGTAAATGCACGTTGTCCTTTATAAATAAGAAGCCAGGTGATGATTTTTTCAAAGGTGTAATTATTTGCATGTGAAATTAGCATACATTAGAAAGCAAAGACGTTGCTCCTTGAGTAAGTTGGTGCTTCATCTACTGTGAAAAGTTTCTTATCTCTTCACTGGTTGTTCCATCTCTGGTTCATATTTCAAGGAACCAGTGATTTGTAGTAATTACTATTTTCAGGAAACCGTATTATGTTTCCTGTTGAATTTGTAATCATGGTAGATTGAAAAGATAATTTAGAGCTTGCAATCTAGAGTTCAGAAACTACATGGATTTTGGGTGAGATTTAAAAGATTTAAAATGAAAGAAATGCTGATTTTGAGGCACTTTGTCCTTTTAGTTCATATATGTTAATCTGCACTTTCTTATTTCAAGAGTGCTTGATAAATCAATGTATGCACAAGGTCTAGATGTCTTCTTAAAATTTTGTGTCTATTTTATTTTAAATAATTGTATATCTGAACTCATGTAGGTTGAACTCATTAGCATTATTTTTTTACAGGTCGATGTTTGCATCTTCATCTTCGATCTCATGTTGGCAAATGGGGAACAGTAATTCTCTAAGACATTTCTCCAAACTTGTGATTTATAACATTATCTCAAAATATTCGTGTATTTCTGCTATGTACTTTAGATTTCAGTTTCTTCAGCCCACTCTGTTTATTATAGTTTTATCTTTTGTAATTGGTCTGATTCAAACAGATAGTTGAATGCATGACATGTTTTGTTTGGAAGTGTTATCTGCTAAGTTTTACCTAACAGAAATGATCATTGATGACCCCATGGTGCAATGTACAAGGCACTGATCAAATTTTCAGAGTTCAGAAGTCAAACAGGGAAAATTTTGCCCCTTTCTCTATCCTTCTATTTTCTCTGTCCTTTTTGTTCAATTCAATTTCTGTATCACCACGGGAGTATTGAATAAAATGACACTAGCATGATGAACTTGTGTAACAGACTTAGACCCTTCGGACCTGGTTACTGAGGAAGTTGCTCTAGAGTGTTTTTTCACTTAATTAATTATCTTCACTTTTAGCAATAAATAATTATTTGAGTTTTTTCAATTATAACCTCCAAAGCTGGAGTGCGGCATAATAAATGGTCATTGAGTGTGTTTTTCTGAATCTAGGGTCAATGTATATTACCATGCTAGGCATTATCCAGAGTCTTACGAAATTGCATTAGGTTTTTCTAGGATTTTTTAAAAATTAAAATTTTACCGCAGGATCGTAATTTTAATTAAATTGTTTATAACGAATAAAACGTGGCACTAGGAAATGGTGTATGGCATGTGAGTTCCCAAAATTCACACTCAGAGTACCAACATTATCTTAGTACCCACTTTGGAGTACAAAAAATAGAATTTTCCTCAACAAAAATCACTTTTATTCTAAAAGTGAGGAAAAAGACAAGAAAATTCAAAATTAAATAACTGGGGACAGCCCAGAAACATGCTTTTAGTTGACTAAAGTGACAAGTCATCAAAGGCTTAGTTAAATGATGATTTGGAGGCCAAGTAAGGCGCATGAGTTGAGGAGACAAGTGGCTTCCCACTAGGCCAAGTTGACTGCCAGCTAGAGGAGGGCTGAGTTGTCTTCCATAATTGCCCATGGATTTGGCAGTTAAATCAACAAATATTGGGGGCCGAGTTGGTTCCTTGAATGATGTTGAATTCACTTACGATTGCGGGCCGAGTTGGTCTGAACTTACGATGATTCGACCTCAGGAAGTTCACTGTCCAACGCTATAATTTGGCCACAGTAAACTCCGTCTAGCTCAGGCATACCTCACTTTTATCAAACACGGAAGGTGCAGCCTTCTTCAGAGGAGTTTCCACAGAGATCTGATCAATAGTACTACGATCTGTGCAGAAATTAGCTTCTGAGGAATTTATCCAACCTTACAAGCTTGCCTTGAGATACCTTGTTGTTCCTTGGATGATGAATTTCCTTATTGCCCGAACAAGTAGAAAAAAGGAAAGATAAAACTAACTAGGGTGGAATCTTTCACCACCGAAATTAGTAGAAAAGGGGTCTTAAATCCCTCAGAGCTCTAGCTCAAGAAATTAGAAGATTTGATCCACCTTTGATGATGCCTCCTTTGATATCAACCCTCTTCTATTTATAGATTTTTCCATGGGCTCCAAAATGTGAGTGGTTGTGTGTGCAACCCGTAATTTAGCCCCAGCTGACCCAATTTTTGCCCAATGTTGCACTGACATAGGAAAAATTGGATTTTTACGCCTTTAACAAGACCATAGCCTACGGAGTCGGATAGGCTATTTTATCCACTGTTATCCATCAATTTGGAGAGGACATTACGTTGTTTATCTCAAGAATTATAATATAGGAAAAATTGGAAAATGTAATAGGCAGAGCTATATTCTTTTTTTTTTAAGTACAAAATATAAAGTTAATCTAAATTCTCCAGTGGCTTGGCCTCCTTTTAAGGATGACTGGATTAAACTATATTTTAAAGGAGCAGCCAAAGGAATCCCTGGTTTGGCAGAGGTTGTAGATGTCCTGATCGGCAAAGAGGATCAATTCTCTATGTCTTTTACAAATTCATTGGTAGCTAAGATACACTAGCTATCTTAATGCCAAATGAGTTGCCAAAGGATAGGTTAATGGGACTGAAGAAAATATACAATCCACGATAAGCACCTGGAGGATAAAGTAAGCTAAACTAACAGATATATGAGAAATACATGAAAGCACAAGATTAAGTAAAGCCAGAATAAAGAAAAAAAAATGTGCAAGGGCTAGACATAAGAGCAAGGCCCTAGCTGAATATCAGCATCATAGATGAAAAAATGAGTATGCGCAGGAGGAGATGGACAACCTCTGTCAGTATCAATGGCTGAGAAGGGATTGATGTGAAGCCTGATGATGTCATCTGAATCATGGTAGGACAACTGCTATTTTTTAGTGTTATGTGGTTATTTTCTCTTTGTGACACTTGTAACCATTTATAAGATAAACTCTGATACAAACAGATTCGTACATAGGAAGGGATCGAGTTGGGGATTTGCTTGACAATTTGACCATATCTGATTTTGATAAATAACAGAAGGTAGTTCGTCAGAAAATCCCATATGAGGGATTCGACCTATAGTGTTCAAACTTCTGAGTATGCTATTGGCTAGTAGACCTTTTTGTGCTGACTATCTATTATTAACACATCTAATAATTTTTTGGCTTATCTAATAATTTTTTCTGATAGAAAATTTAATTACTTGTATAATAATGAGTTAATTTAACAATGAGATATTCAATTAATTTTATGTAATTATTTAAAATATTTTTATTCTTTCCATCCCTCGACTTATTCTAATATTATTATTTTTAAACCATTAATACCTGCTTAACTAAACATTATATATATATTATATATATTATATAATATAAATTAATTTTTATAAGTAGTTTAACCTTAGGTGCATTCATATAAAAATTAATTAAAATTTGGTTAATTTATTAATAATCCTCTAGGTTTATTTAACAAAATAGATAAATTCATAATATTATTTTCTTATTCTATATTTAATATTTTATATTTATTTAATTATAGTAATACCTTTATAACTAACTATTGACTTAACAACATTTAAAAATCTTTGTATATAATATATATATATTAATATATATATTAAAGGTGAGGTTATTTGTCTCTGTCTTAATATAACCATCTTCCTATTTAATATATTAAATTAACTTATTTTTATGACCTTGGTCTAACTAACTGATCCCCAGTCAAATTTAGTTGTTGGTCAATATAGCCGTTGCCCGATCAGGAATTGTAGCCGTTGGAGGTTCTGCTCTGACTATTTAACATGCAAAAGCTTGATCTGATTCTTCAACTTGTCCTGACGATGAACCACACTGGTTGGTTCGAAACGTGTCAACAAATGAAATATCATGTGATTTACGCCAAAAAATCTCTCGTAAACTTGATATGGATCACAGAAGCCTCAATTCAACATCTCTTACTGTTGACCCATAACAGGTCCTCTTCTAAACAGTCTAGGCACTGTTAGTAATCATAATAAAAGTTTGTCTGCAGATGTAAAACGATTAAGGCTGTGGTATTTATTTCGCATAAATGGATGGAATAGATTCATTCTAAACAGTTTCCTTGGGCATTTCCTTCATCATGTTTGTGCTTGCGAGTAGCAGAAACTGTTTTTCATCATCCACACACTCCAATTTTATTTCTTTTATGAAGTTATTTAGCCACAACATGAAGACTGATTAGTGGTTGTCTTTTTTTCAGATTGGTTGCACTTCCTCTCCGTGAAAGGCGAAAATGTATGCTCCTCTCCTTATTTGATCTGATTTAACTTCTGAGTGATGATTTCTGCTTTTTTGGATTTTGTGAGAAACATGTATTGTTGTCCTTTTCTGTTATAATGTTCTGGTTTGAACTTGCTTTTTCTGTTGGGAAAGTAGTTTTACATAGGAAAAATAGTAACGTGAAAATCATTCAGGTGGGTTGTTGAATTTTGCGTCATGGAATGTTTCATCTCAGCATATGTTTTCTATTGAATATTTTCCCATATAATAATATATATATATATATATAATATTGCCTAAATTACTTTATTAAGATATAATATTTGAATCTTCAAAAAATACCTTGATGTTCAAAATGCAAGCCTCAAACAAAAGGGTGATTATCAATAAGCCAGTATGCAGCAAAGCACCACCACGTTGGTTCCAGAGCCAAAAATCCTCAGAAAGTAGCCTGCTTGGGTAGGATCTTTAACCTGGGACAATCCTCATACTATATGATGTGTAACAAACACTTCTCTAGTTGCATTGACTTATTATTTGATCACTGTGGACATTAATAAAATTATCTTATCTAATTTGATATGTCAAGGATGATGATAAAAGTTGGTACAAGGACTGATAGTGGGTATCTGACCAAAGTCTTGTAACTCTGCTCTTCAAGTTAGTCTGGAAATCCCATTTCATTTTCTTCTTTAAAGTCCTGGTTGATCTGTTGTTTTGTATGTTCATTTCCAGGTACCTAAGCCTGAAGGAACTTGTTGGTCTTGTTTTTGTATCCTAATATTTACAAAGCATAATCACTCTTTATTTTTAAATTTTGATTTTAGTTCAGTTTTGGCTGAAGGAAGGGCTACCATGTTATCCCTTTTTTGTAATTTTTTTATTATATTATATTCTAATACAGTTTCTTTTAAAAAACTAAAGTGCATACAAAAATGTGGAATGAACCCATGACAGGGTTTCTGTTGTACAGGTCTAGGGGAACTATTCTGCAATGCAAAACCAGGATACCTAGGTTTTGCAAATGAGATAACTGTAAGTTAGGCATTGCTTACATTTGTTTAATGTGATCTTGGATTCCAATATAGTAACTATAGATATTAGTTGATTTTAATTTTTTCCCTAGTGATCTAGTAGTTGTGGCCACATTCAGGTTGAAGCTGATGAAGCATACCTGAGTTCTACATTGACAGTGAACAAGGTTGATGAATTTCTAGCAGAAGCTATTTCATCCTCATGTGAGGGAATTATGGTCAAAGCTCTTGATGATAGTTCTGAGTATGCCCCATCAAAGCGCTCTGATTCTTGGCTAAAGGTTTGTTCCACTATAGTAAAGCTTATTGACAGGATGCTGATGTGATCAAGCTTTAGATTATTAATTGGTGGTGTGTTGATAGACAAGAGGACTTCCAAAGAGACATTAGAATTTTATTTTGTACACCCTGCATCTGGTATTATACGCATCAAACTTACATGCAGCATCCCAGTAAATTTGGACAGTGAGATACACTAACATCTCCAACTGTTGGTTTTTTAGGTTAAACGAGACTATGTGGAAGGTTTGCATGAGACTCTTGATTTAGTTCCAATTGGTGCATGGCATGGAAATGGAAGAAAAGCTGGGTGGTAATTGATTAGAGTCCTAATTGTACTAGTTTTTGTTTTTACATGCCCAATTTGCTAATGTTTTCCATGTTGATTTTTCCACCTTAATCATCATTTTGGAAAAATGGTCTTTTGAAAAGGGGCAAGTGAATTATGACCTCTACATACCTTCTTTTCTAAATCCTTGAACCAATGCATGTTGTATCCTTTTGTTTTCTGCATACCTTTTTTAGAAATCATAGAACCAATGCATATGTTATCCTTTCATTTTCTTGCTAAGAAACATAGTTTTGTAAATTTCAGGTTCAGTCCATTTCTTCTTGCATGCTATGATTCAGATTCTGAAGAATATCAGAGTGTTTGTCGAGTCATGTCTGGATTCTCTGATGCCTTTTACAAGGAGGTATGTTTTGCTGCATCGGTATGTACATGTGATAGTTATCAATCATGAATGGTGAATATTAGTCTGACAAAGATTGAAATTGCAGATCAAAAACATTAGGAAAACAAATGGAGGTTACTTGATAAACCAGTGTTACCAGATTCACTGATTAATTGGAGATTAAAATACAACAATTTTATTTTGAAAAATTCAACCATGGCATTTTCGGAAAATAGTGCTTTAGGTAGCATCAGAGCACATGTACGGATGATATTTTTTTTTCAGATTTTTCCAATAAATTGCTCAGCATATTTTTCTGTCTTTTATGAGTTTTCAAAATTTTTGTTTTTGGGATGCTTCCCGAGTTAGTGCTATACACAATTTTTGCAGCGTTGAGATAAACCTAAAATCAAGATCATAGAGTGTCCATATATGAACATATTGAAATTTCATTTAAGAATAAAAGTACAGTAGGTTATTAAACTTAGTTCCACTAGCTACATACATCCATTAATCATTACCTCATTCAGTCTGCCTGCACTTCAGCAACCCCATTTCTTGTTTGGTTTCTTAGTAGGTTTGGGTTCACAGCTATTGTTTAATTCTGTCTGTTACTGCCTAAATTGTATTGATTGGTTAAAAGGCAGTAGTCAAGGTACAATCCAAGGGGCCACCTCTAGCAAGGTCACCATTGTCACCTTAGAAACCTATCCTCTGTACTTTACACTGGCTCTCCTCTGATTCAAGGAGGATGTCCCTATTAGGATTACCAGTGTTCCATGGGGACACGCCCCCCAGGGTGGGGGATGCGCTTCCTCGCCCCCCCACACTCCCGAGATGGGGAAACTCCCAGGGAAACATTTCCCCACATCTCCTTTTTTGGGAAACTTGGGGAATCTCCTGGGGGGGGGGACTTTTTTCCAGTGACAAAAAGTGTTCCCCCCAAATTTTTTTGCTAATAACAATTAAAAACATAAACAATTACAAAAATTACAAATTTTAATATAATTAAAAAAACTAAAATAAAAACTAAAGGATAAATTAAAACTTTAAAACATAATCATTCACATTTCTCATTAACGCTACAATTTTACCTTGTGGCCTGACATTTTCCTTCTGCTTCTGCTTGAAATTTTACCTTGCCGTCCAAGATTCCCCCTGCTGCTGCTGTTCGACATTTTCCCTTTGCAATTTGCTATGATTCGGATTGACCATTGACCAAGACCTTGAGACATTTGGAGCTACGATTTTCATTTTGTGACTTGGAGCTGCCGTATTGGAACTGCGATTTTCATTTTGTGACTTGCAGCCACCAGATTGGAGTTGCGATTTATTATTTAGTACATTTTGAGAAATTTACTAGTATTTTATTGCTTTGTATGTTTACTTTTAGTTTAGTATTATATGGCTATTTTAAACTTCAGCATAATGCCATTTTCATATGATGAATTTACTTTCGGTGTGCATTGTGTAATTTCAATTGTCAAATGATTAATTTAATTTAGATGTACCTTGCATAATATTAATGACCATTGCCAAATGATGAATTTAGATGGAACATTGCATAATGTCAAATGATGGATCCAATTTAGTAATTTACTTTTAGATTTACAATTTTACATTTATGATTGCAGAAATGTCAAATGATAATTCTCATTCATAATAGTCTAATACGAAATGAGGATGATATTTAGATGGTACATTTCATAATTATTAAGATTTACTATTTTACTAATTTAGTTATTGACATATT
>APFE030750488.1:0-33953 GCA_000404065.3 Pinus taeda | reverse complement strand
CCCCCCGTTTCCCTTAAATTTCCCTAAATTTTGGGGTTGCTTATATACGTCCCCTTGTGCGTATACTCGCTCCAGCGTTTACCCCTCTTGGAAACTTGGTGGAACATTGAGGATTACTAAGACTAGGCAATGAAGTACAATATGCTAGGTTGCTTGGAAGTGGGAGTGGAAGCAGGGAGCGGGAGCAGGGAGCGACAATTTCTAGAAGCTTCTGGGTTGGGAGCAAATTTTATATAATATATATTTTTATATATTTTGATGCATATATGTCAACAAAAGCATATAGAATGATGAATTAGTTATAAAAAGCATAAACATGGATTAAACCATATAACATCAATCATCTAGTAGACATGGGATCATCAACATGAGCTACATAAAGATCATTTGGCTTAGAGTCTCAGGACTCCTCAGAGTCCTCTGCAACCTCAATAGTAGTAGTAGTAGTAGAAGCAAAAATAGACATCAAAACTACAAATCACTAGTCAACATGATCACTCATGAAACTCATTGTTGATTCAACACTACTAGAAATGGGATAATCAACAAGAGCTACATAAACATCATCTAGCTCAAAGTCTTCAGACTTGGATTGTTGAACCTTATAATATGGTAGAAATTGAAAATGTTTAATATGACTAACCAATGATTTTGGTTTCATAGATCGAGGTCGTCGATAAATCTTTGATGATCATTTAATCTCTGTCATCGAAATAATTAGTTTTGAAGAATTTTCGAATTTCTCATTAAAATCTTTTTTTATTAGCTCAAAAATCATTATTTTGAGCTAATCTCCTAAAAAATTTGACTGACTTAACCAGCAAGGTCCAAGGGTCTATTTTTTCTTGAAATTTCCAATATTCCTTTGGTGAGGGACCTCCAAAAATTAATTTCTTTTAGACCCATGAATTTTTCCACTTGGACAAATTAATTTTTTTAACATTTTAAATTTTGACTCTAAATTAATTAATTTTCTGGGTTAAGAATTAATTTATTTTTGCTAGAAAAAATAATTAATTGACGCATGAGGGGATTAATTATTTTTCCGCCTTCTAATATTTTACCCATGGTGTCTATAAGTATGAAGGACCATGCACTAAAATATTTTTTTACATAAGATTTTATAAATTCAACCCTCAAAGGGGGGATACCTGTTGGTTATAGACCCTCAAAATACTTAAAATACTTACCCAATTCAACAACACAATATGATCTAGTAGACCAAGTGATCTGTAATAAAATAATTTAGCCAACTAGCTTAAATTTTTCCTAGATCACTTTTACAATAAACTCTACTAAAACACTAGGGCTCACCTAAGACTTTGACGATAAATTCCACCCTAGCTTTGGGTGAGGCTGGAGGGAAACACTTTGCTAATCATTCGTGTTTAGAAACACAGATAATCAATGAGACGAAAAACCTCCTAGGATGAAATTCGTCGCCAAAATAATAGGTTTACCTAGGTTGTTACATAAATACAGTCTTACTAGGATCATTTTACATTACAAATTTGTAGAATGGGTTTATAATGACTCAAAAAGTTGCTAGTTGATGATCCTGATCGTTGAAAAAAAATTGGCACAATTGGTTCCTTGGAACTTTGACAAAATGTGTGCAACAAGTTTTACCCCTCTCATTAGCCATCACCCAATTCCTTGAGCACTTGATGTTCCATGATATAATAAAGGAACTTTTGCATGTCACAACATGAATGAGTGATAAACTAACTCATCACTAAGCGGAAAACAAATGCTAGATCATTAAAAGAAATCTTGGGCTCCCATTCAAAGAATTATAAAAAAGAAGTAAAAGGTGCACTAGAGGGGTGGAAAGAGCAGGCCAAGGAAAGGGGTAACTCATGCCTTGATGATTGCTCCCTCCTTACATCTATACATTAGGATGATAGACTTTCATCAATAGGTCCCATGGCCATGGCACCTTGCCATGAAGTCCCCTCCCCCAACAACAAATGCTAGACCATTAAAAGCAATTTTGGGCTCCCATTCAAAGAATTATGAAAAAGAAGTAAAAGGCATATACTAGAGGGGTGGAAAAAGCAAGCCAAAGAAAGGGGTACCTCATGCCTCGATGATTGCTCCCTCCTTAAATTTGTACACTAGGATGATGGACCTTCGTCAGTAGGTCACCCCCGCTTCTCCATTGCCACTATTATCACAAGCACCAATGGATTGAAGGGTTGACCTAGGACATGTCACCTCCCCTTGGGGCTAGAAACACCTAATAGGGTTGACTATCTAGCTATCCCTAACACAAGTAGGGAACACCTTCACGGGACTTGGTCTAGTTAGATATTTGAAGGTGATCCCAGTTTGAAGTGTTGTTATGCCCTTAGCATTAAGTATGGTCCATTATGATGCATCTATGGTCATTGTCGTAATGATTGGTGACTTTCACATGATCTTGATATGGTTTTGCTAAGTGCTTCTTCACACAATAGTAGAGGCCTTTGAGGGAACATTACATCACTCCACTGCAGAACTTGCACATGTTGGTTTGCACCTTCTGTAGAGTAGTGATGACCTTGAAGATGACCTAGAGAGCTAGCTTTGATACTATTTAATGGGCATTACTTGTTTCAGAGTCTAGATGATGATGGCCATCCCAAGGATGACAAGGGAGGAGATGTAGTCACTCTTGGAGGCCCAACGTTGGAGAGAGATATTGCCACATCACCCATCTAGCGCTTGAGAGGGTGATGTAAGGTACCCAAAGCATGGTTTTGGACATGGAGGCACTTAGTGACACTTACTGAGGCTTCCCTTCAGGACCTGGAGTTGATTATGGTGGTGAAGCATCTCCGTAGCCCATTCCACACCTTATTATGGCACTTGTTGCTAAAAAAGGAAGATGATGTCATACTTTTAGAGGATATCGACCCACAGGTGTGGGCATTTACAATATTATTTTTTTGTTTTGAGCTATGAGGTTGGCTTGTAACACCATGTGTTGTCAAACATACTTGTTTCAGAGTCTAGATGGTGATGGTCATCCCAAGGATGACAAGGGAGGACATGTAGTCACTCTTGGAGGCCCAATGTTGGAGAGAGATAATGCCACATCACCCATCTAGCCCTTGAGAGGGTGACGTAGGGAACCTGAAGCATGGTTTTGGACATGGAGGCACTTTGTGACACTTACTGAGTCTTCCCTTCACGATTTGGAGTTGATTATGATGGTGAAGCATCTCCTTAGCCCATTCCACACCTTATTTTGGCACTTGTTGCTAAAAAATGAAGATGATGTCATACTTTTAGAGGATATCAACCCACATGTGTGGTCATTTATGGCATTATTTTTTTGTTTTGAGCTATGAGGTTGGCTTGTAACATCATGTCTTGTAAAACACTCAAATTCAAAATTGTTTTTGGGCTTGTAGGCTTATTATGTTGTAAAAGTGAAGGGATAAAACTCATACATAGAGGATCCATCCACTTCTTTTAATCATCGCACATGTGAATTTGGCTTACTCAGAGAGTACAAATTCCCCTGTCTATTTCACTACATGGTAAAAATGTGATTTGTGTGGAGCATATTATTATTGGAGATTTATTTTTGCATTGGACACATCCTTTTGGGATTGAAAGAAGGCTTTTCTTGGAAGAATTTGTAAGTTTATTGCTGATTTTTCTATATTTTGCATGTAAATGAATTTATGCTAGGGTTTCCAAATGTTATTTGACTAAATGTATATTGTTTGTTGGAAATCTTAATAAAATTTTGCATGTTAAAATTATTCATCCTTGAAAACTATAAAAGAACTCTCAGGGTGCATCTTCTATATTTAATTTCTCCCCACAAAAAAGATAGCTAGGAGTTTTACAAGAGGAAAATTATATTTCCCCCCTTAGTCCAACCATTTTTCATCTTCAAAAATTTGCCAAAAAACTCCATTTGCCTAAGTAGGATTAGGCATTAGCCAAGGTTGCGTTGATAAAAAAATTATTAAAACTTAAATATTTTCGTTTCTGTTATCTCATCAAGGCTTTTTAAGACAAGTTGCTAGAGCTTTTCGAGGGCCGATTTGCTATAGGGTAAGTTGAGTGGATGCTTGTGGATGATATTCCAAGGGTTTTCCTCCATAAACCTTTTAAATGCAAAATGCAGCATTGATTGTGGTGAAACCTCCCTAAGTAGGGTTGACATCATCTTTTCCAAACTCCTTTGAGCCTTCAAAATTCCTAGTCCCTAGCCACACTTCAACTTGAAGCCTATTTGAGTGTTCCTCTTATTGCTTTGTTGATCTTAATCATTAAGGAGGCCCTTTCTTTGACTTTTACATGCCTAGATACGACATTGCATATCAATAAGCCATAGCTTGTAGTAGTCCTTAGTTAATCTAGGGTTTAAAAACTTGCTCCTTTATAAAGAATATTTTAGCCTATTTCAGATTTAATGTATTTTTCCTAGACTATTCATATCTCCTTGAACCCACCAATTATAAAAACCCTTATAGATGAATACATGGAAGCCTCCTTTATGGTGAAATTCCCTAAACTGCAAGAGGAAGATTGTTGAGGTGACAATGGCTATCCTTCCTCACTGTTCCCACATCCTTGCAAGTCCCCTCACAATGCCTACTAGATTTTGTGGCAATAGGGACTTATTCCAATCTACATTCGTAGGTATGTAGGAAAATTTATGCCTTTATTTTCTTTGTGTTTTCAAGAGTTAGTATAGGATTTGCAATGTCCATTCCATATACCTCACCATTCCCATTTTTAATGGGAGATTGAACACTTACATAGCTTGCAACATTTGTCGAGTTTTTTGTGGATATGGATTCTAAATTTCCCATTTGTTTTGTGTGATAGGTTTTAGAAATTTAATCAATGCTCTAGAAAATGGCAAAGCCATTAGACTCAATGTGGGGGTATGGTGAATCATATGAGAGTTATAATAGAATAAGGTTGAATTGCAAGCTATGTGGAATGGAAATGTTTGGTCTAATCAACTGCTTGAAATACCACCTTGCCAAAATCCCAATGCGTGAAGTAGATTTTTTCCCTGCAGCTACTCAAGATGTTGTCCATATTTCGAAAAACCCAATTCTTGATATTTCTATGAAGAGAGATTAGAGGGACGAATTGAGATCCAATTTTACAAACAAAGAGAGAAGAAGCATGGGAATATAAAACTTCTCAGTGGCAAAGGAAACCTAATCGTTGGCCACACAGTAATGTTCCTTTTCGAGCAATCACACCAGGCGAAGAAAAAGACGAAGTAATAAATTAATTATTTAATGTCAATATGACCAAAAGTGACTATATAAAGTGGCATTATAAAGTGATGTTGAGAAAGTGAAAAACTTTAAGAGTCACTTAAAACTCAAAATGAGCGGGAAAAGTAATTTGAATTTCGGAAAAGAGAGGGAAAAAAGGAAAGCGAGTTTTAAATAGGGAGATCAGTGTCACTTTCTCATTGTGCTTTTTTCTTTGTGGAGATTAGATTGGAGAGCTTAGTGCTCTTCTCTGCACATGATCACAAACACACAGATCGAACCAGCAATTAGATTTACCTTTCGCCTATGTGCTCTACGCAACATGATAATCTCCTTCTTGTGCTTTCAAGCAGCCAAGAACAGCGTCCGAAGTTTCCTCAACTGTAAGGTAACGTGCAGTGAAATAAAAGATGGCTAACCCCTATCAAAACATTCCACAACCTCCGTGAGTTTGATCTGATCTTGATGTTGATCTTCCTCACAGTTAAATTAGCAAGAAATCCAAATGATCTTTTCTCCAACCAGTTGGGGTGGGTGATTGTCCATTGAAATTAGGGAGGTGTTGACATCAGAAGATCGTGGTCACTAGCATTTGAGGAGGGGCCGTAACAGCCACAACGCAATGGCAACTTCTGACAGGGGGTCCCACTAAGTAGATGAGGTGGAATATTTCCTGAGACATTGTATTCATCCAGATCTACTGGCAGCTTCATATCCCAGATTGTCCCAGGCATGTTTTTCCTTAGTCTATTTATTGCTGTAAAGGTCTAGCAGCCTTGTCTATATGTATTATTGTGTTGTAGCAGCCACAAGCACCCTCTAATATTTTGCCTTAAGTTCGTTTTCGAGCCTCCCTACCAATCTTTCATAGCAGCATGTCTTGCTTCGTCAAGTACACAAGATTCAATGATTTTCTTGCAGATATGCAGCCTATCCATCAAAGCTTGTTGCTCCCCCCTCACAGGTTGTTCTCCCAGACTTGGTCTAGTAGCAGGCTGAGCAGCTTCCTCAAAAAATTGTGCAATTTTGGAGGGCAACTAGCCTTCCCTTTAAGAAATTGCGCAATCCTGGGCAGCAGTCAGTTGCTCTGCCCAGAAATTACGCAAATCTCCTAGGTAGCCAACCCAGCTCCCTTCCAGAAATGCGCATTTTCTCCCAATAGTTGAGCGGGCTCATGCATGTGCAGTTGGGTTGACCAATTCCACCCGAGACCAAGCAAAGTTGACTTGCATGCATGGGCTGCTTCTCCGAAGGCAGCATGCAAAGGCATCCCTTGTTTCAGGGATCTATTTTTAGCAGTCGGAGGTTACATGCAAGGATCATTTCAGAAACCTCTAGCCAAGTGTCGCTTTTCCTAGATTTGTGGCATGCACGTCACAACCTCGATTTTATCAAAACTCATGAATCAGACACTACAAAGCTCGTTCCTCACATCAACCTTGCAACGTTGACATCCCACATCACATCTAGGAGTCGTCGACAGATTCAACTCAGTGGTTTTGGGGTAAGCTAGCCTTCCATGTCTTGTGTTGCATTTCTCGCGCTTTTTGTGTTTCGCTTCATATGAATACTGTCTGCTTGATTTCAGTGAGCGCTTGCTGTCGTTTTGATACATGCTAGCTTGTACTAGCACTGTTTCAGTTTTCGTTAACATCTCACTGTTGTCGCATGCATGAAACTGTTTTCCACGAATGGTTGCCAATTTGGTGACTCGCCTCACCCACATGCATGTTGTTCCATTTTTTGAATCTGTCATTCACCGTTTGCATGCATGATCATTCACTTATGCTTAAACTCAATATCGCCATGCATTCACATTCACATTCGCTTTTAGTTGCCTGTCGGCGAGTCTTGGCAGCCTTGGTTGGGACTTTGCCTCACCAAGACAACATTGCGCAATCCTGAGAGGGAAGGCTCTGTCTTCCTCTCAGGAAATGCACATTTCTGCCCAGTGACTGTCCACCAGTCTTGCATTGCGCAATTCTGAGGGACAGTGACTGCTGGCCTAGAAAATTGCACAATGTAGTCACTGAGCTTGCAACCATTGCCCGCTGAGATTGCGCATTGCGCAATTCCAGCAGTCAACAGTGAGATTGGACTATGCAATGCGTAGTTCTAGCAGTCATTCATCCTCCTAACAACTCAGACTGTGCCTTGCACAATCTTGGTATTCAGTCTCCTAACCTCCTAGCCGAAATTGCGCGACCTTCATGATCAATCACACAAGTATGTTGCAAGTCAGTTCTCAAGTTCATTTTGGTTTTCGACTGACATATTGCTTGTCATGAGTGTTGCCACGTCTCCAGGTATTGCAGGTGTTCATTTGCCTCTCAACAGTACAGGTACAATGGTTTCCAGGAGAGCAGAGTCGAAGACACCATTCAGAGCACACTTGGGGATGCAGTCGATTAAGTTTATATGGACTTGCCTACCCACGAAGACATCAAGTTGTTTGTAGGCAAGGACATCAAGATATGATGACATCAACATCACAACAAGCATCACCATGAACAACAGCTGAAGGCAGCATACCAGATGCAACGAACGCAAGAGGAAGGTTGTTGACAACATAGAGGTAGAACAAAGTTGCAAGCTCAAGCAGATCCACTTGTGATGAAAACAACTTTGGAGACTTAGGCTAAGAGGTGACGACGCAACATGAAGATCGCACGAAGACAGAGAACGAAACAGAGGAGTTGCATGTGTTGAAGCAACAACTCAAGGAAGAACAGGAGTTGCATAGACAAGAGAATGAGTTGGAGCAAGAACAGGTACAACAACAGGCGCAACATGCACTCATGGATGAAACTGTGCCTGTACAAGTTAGAGATCCATCCTAGCAGTTAGCACAAAGCAAACATGGTGAGTAGTGTTGTTGATCGCACATAAAGGAATTCAACAACATGCATTTCATTGTGCGCACGCATGTGATCTGACCCATTTGGCACACTCACCGAGGTGAAGACAAGAAGCATGTCCAACCAGAGCTGAACATGTAGTTGACAATTGATGCGCATGACCATCAACACACACTAGAAGATCAACACAGACACTATGCATCAATGTGTCGCCGGTTCGGCTACACCGACCATACGCATGTTAGTAGACGAGTTGGATAGTGGAGCCATACCAATGCACCCAAATGCAACAGAGACAAGAGTTCGCTTCAACAAGATGTCACCATGATGCACGTGCACACCATCACGGACGACCAAGCTTGGCATCAGCTCACCACCTTCACCATCACAAGCAGGTCAAAGAGTTAGTCTCACCACAACGGACCGAGTGTCAGCGATGTCTTGCTCAAGCCATTTTGTCTCACATGAGAACATGTGCATTGTAATGTAACGTCTTGTCAAGTGGAAGTTCAAGTGTCGATAGTTGGATGTAACAGTCATAGAGTAGATGAAGAGTGATGAGGGTAGATGAACTGTCACAAGGGGGAATGTCAAGGGTCACCCACCCTTTGCTATAAATAGAAACTCATAACTCATTAGAAAGGCTTTTGGTTAGCCAAGCTTCCGATAATACTATCTTCGAGAGAGCTTGGACAGTATTGTAATGAGCCTTGGCTTCTCCATTGCGCAGTGCTAGTACATCTCTTTGGAAGAGCTGGCGGTTGTGGCTATAACGTTCCACTATCGGAACTAGTGGTTGGACATGGATGTATTGTATGACTGGAACTTACACTTCTTAATATTACAAGAGCCAGCACGTTTCATGCATATGTTATATTATATTCCAGCTATCTTGTTTACTCGAAATGGCATATGTATTTGTTTGCTTACGCATGCATGTATGAACTATTCTATATGAGTGTATGAATCTTTCTGAAATGTGTTGTTGGTTTAACCATCACTTTGCATTGCTTGCTAACTCGCGGTTCAGCTGGTGATGCATCTTTGCTCGTGTGTTCCCTTTCAAGCCGAGTACTGTTATAGGTTTCCAAGGGGCGCACTCATCTCAACCCTCGTGTGTTAGAACCTCTCATGCACTTTCCTTGACTCGCTGCAACTGTCACACCTTTGATACCAACAGAGTCATCTTACTTGTCTATGTGCGAAATCGCGGTCAAGGCATTACCATACAACCCATTGCTGGGACTCCTACACCAAACGGTTTGAGGTCTAATTGGGGCTTCTTACTGCAGAGATCCCCTTACATGTTGGCGGGTCCATCACCGTCAACATGTCGTTTTGCTCTGTTGTGTTGATATAGATTTCTTATGCATTCAAACAAAAATTGCAAGAAAAACCATCAAACAATTTATAACATAAAAATCCAAAAACTACCAGCCAGCAAGAAAAGCATACCAATTACAGTCAACCGTTGGTCAAGAGCGTTACACACACCTCTTAGTGCAAGATGATGATCCTTGTAGTATCTAGATGCCTTATTTTTGTTTTGATGTGATTTTTTGTATTATCCTGTCAGGTTTTATGAATCAGGACTGATATCATATTTCAATATCGACATGTGATGTACCATCTGGCATCTTATACATCTTATACATCAGTTTTATTTTCATATTTATGTAGCAATTTGTTTGTTCGAAGTTGTTGCTACTTAGATATTTAAAAAATTGCAAAAAAAATGTTAAAACATTGGTCCCTAGCCACTCATGTTTTTTCACATGTGGCTAGATCTTCTGCAGTAGAGAAATTGAAATACCTATTGCTTTATCTACTTGGTAAAACATTATAGGTAGGGTTTGAACAAACCTAAAGATCTTTTGTACCTAGATTCCAATCTTTTCCTTACTGAAAGAAAGAATTGTATTAATTAGAGCCTTCAGAGGATTGGCATTTGGATTGTGAAAATCCTAGCTTAGAAACTTCTTTTTCCAATCTTGATTTGGCCAGATGTCATTTTCAGGCTTAGCACCTAACTGCAACTTCCAGTACCTCTAACATACATGTGATGATGGATATCAGATTTATGATGATGTACTACCTGATGAACTTGACACTTGCATTTTTTATATTATAATTTTGTCACAGATTCTCAATGCTGAGAGTGAACGAGATTTTGATTACATGCTGAGATCTGCAGTGGTGGTCTTAATTTACTTTTTATTTTTTAATATATAATTTAATTACTTTGCGTTTTCTTTCTGTACTGGTGGTAAAAAATGTGAAATTTTTTACTTGTTTATAGTCTTTCTTTGCTTCAAGGTGTCAAGGGTTACTAACACAGTAGCTATTTAGATGGAGGAGTTCTTTTCAGGAGAAAGGATTTTGAAAAAGAAACCTGCTTACTACCAGACACTTGAGGAGCCAGATATCTGGTTTTCTCCAGAACTTGTATGGGAAATCAGAGGTGCAGGTAAGGGTTGTCCTTGAGAAAGTTTTGATGGGTCCTTTCATACCTCTTCCCACATATTGACTACTTTTTCTTGTTTGCATGTACAACATATTATTCCATTTCAGATCTTACAGTTTCTCCAGTCCATCAAGCGGCTGTAGGTTTGGTCCATCCTTCTCGTGGAATATCCATGAGATTTCCTAGATTTATTCGTCAGCGTATTGATAAGAAGCCAGAAGATTGTACGACACCAATGGATATAGCAGATTTATTTAACCAACAGACACGCAAGATGGATTTTAGTGTTGATGATCAGAATCCATAGCCATAGCATAAATACAGTTTTGTAATTTTTTTTCATTGAGCCGGTTGAATTTTGTTACAACAGAACACATATTTGAGTGCCTTTTTGTGCCTGGTATGAATTGGCAAAATTGAAAGAGGAACAGGAGGCAGGGTATGTCCTAAATTATTGGTGTTCCACAGCATTTGAAGGTGCATACAGCGTGTTGGTGGGACACCAATGTAGATTTTTGGTATTCATAATGTCCTCCAGTGTGCATAAGATAAGGTTTATGTTGAGACGGACAAAACAGGTACATTGTTTGAGTTTTATTTCCATTTGATTTGAGGTGGAGCCCTGCAGGCTGCTATACATTAATGACAAGGCTTGTCTGACACTCAATGTTGGATATTGGCAGGTCCAGAAAGTTTTGATGTATTTATGGAATTCAAGTGAAATCTGGCAGTACTGGCTTGATAGGCTCCCGGTTGTAAGAAATTGTATTTATACTACTATATTCATGTACAGCTAATCTTCAGAAAGAAGTATATTTCATTTAGGCCTATTTACAAGGGCTTCTTCTTGTAATTCTTCAGCGCTTATAGAAAGATATTCTTAGAAAAATGAAGATACCGGTTTTGGTTTACAGAAAGGTGTTCTCTACTTTATATTTTCCTTGAATCCATGTTGCAGGAGTTTAATCATAGTCTTTATTATGCTATGCATTAATTTTCATCTGATTATAGTACCACAAAATGGCACACTTCAAACTCAATGTGCTGAATCCAGTAATGATAATTTCCAAAAATTTTAATAAAAAGGGTTGACATATTGTCTTCAGTAATGTCAAATGGTGCAGGAGCTGCAATTCTCATAGTCAAGCAAGAGTCACTTTTTCTTAAAGATTTATTTTAGGCAGAGCAAGTTAAATCAAATATGTGATGTGGAAAAAATGCCTTCAGCAATGCCCATGATGGTTATCAATTTTTTGTATCAAGTACCTCTAGGTTTATAGTTTTTAGTGAAACAGTAAATCTCTGCTCACATTCTTTTAGCGCAAGAAGCCATTTGTATGTGCGTTAGGATCTCAAAATCTGCTTGAAGGCAGATTTATTATTGGTAGGCCACTGTAAATTTATGGAACTAAACAAATTTGACTGACACAAACATCTATCTTTCCTGTCTCAAGCTCTCACCTTTGAGGAAAAGCCCTAAGCCCAGCAGGAGGGATAAGGAGCAACTATCAGGCAGGGGCTTAATTTTAAGGGTAAGGAAGGGGCTCCCTAACCTAAGGAGGGTTTTCTTGAGATTCAAACTAAGCAAGGTTGTGTAGTAAGAGGGTGTCAAGAAATCAATGGCAGCTAGATTAGGGTGATTTCTCGTACATTAATAAGTGTTTGTGATGTTCTTTTACTTAACTTGAGGTACTTGAAATTAGCTTCTTCTTTCACTTGATTATTATTGTGTTCTTATCATCAAACATCTACCAAACTTTGAAGGTCAATGAGACAAGAGGACACAAAATGTAGGCTGCTAGTCGGGGCCAAAACCTCTCTTTTGAGAGGAAAACCCACAAGAATTCTTCTCTTCTTATAGATTTTTCAAATGACGAATTCCAAGACCTAAGACCCTTGACAAAGATCCCTCCAAGACCAAGTCAACCTCTTCTTTGATCAACTTGTTCTTCACAAAGTCAACTCAAGTCAAATTGCTTCAACACTTTAGGTTTCGCTTTCTTCTTTAGATTTCTGGCCGCTACTTTAGATCTGCAATTTTCAGCCTCTGTTGCAGAAACCCTAACTCGCACATGTGAGGAAAAGATGGTGAATTTTTCCTTCTCTCCTTTGTTTGGTTTGATCTTCTTTCCTTGATAACTTGGCCTTTAAACTTTATCCTTTTGAGCCCCAAATCTTAACTTCTATTATGACTATAATTTTTGGTCTTGCTGCAACAGAATGGTGCCCTAGTTTACTCGCACATGTGAGATGAAGTAACCCTAAAACAGTCCTTGAACACTTCGCTTGTCCCGCTTTTGTTTCTGCTTTGTCTGTCTTTAGATCTATTTCTTATCCTTGTACGAACTTCTTGGATGCCACTCAAATGAGGTCAAATACCTCTTATAGATAGGCTTCTAGGAAGACCTAAATACGCTGACTTGATGTCTCTTGTAGGCTGACTTGTTGATTGTTACCCCAACTTGATCTTGGAGGGTCTTTATGACACAAATTGACTTTCACAAATTCTTTTGACTTTATACGGAATGCCCAATAGGGTATTTTACATATGACAATGACTATTGGACTTCTTTGACTTTATGACAAAGCCCTAGAATCACACAATAGGTGCTTGACCTAAAATCAACTTGACCTAGAGCATGAAACCCATGCTTAAAAAAAAAAATCTCTTTACATGAAATATATGAAATCAATATTACATAAGACATTATGAAGACCGAACCTAGTTACATTTTCCAGCAGAGGGGAGGCTCTTTTAACTACATCTTGTTACCACAAAATCTAGCAGACCTAGTGTAAAGTCTCACCAAGCAATATAGGTTTTATGGCAACAAAGAGATCAATCACAACTATCATCTCATCAATGTCTCTCTTATTGTTTTATGCTTGGATGTTATCCTCAGAAGGGAGGCTTCCATAGCAAGACTTAGAGGTTAGATAAGTAGGGTTTCAAGCCAAATGATTCTTTAAGGAGCTTGCAGATAAATCACTTGGAAATGGCTTCAATAAATGAGGGTTCAAGTATGATAAGGGTCTAGTGGTTATGGGAGAAAGTGCTGGCAAAGCCTTGGATGCCAAGATAAGAGCTACAAATGTTCAAGTACACTTTCCACCAACCCCAATAGACTAAAGGAAAATGGTTATAAGCTAAGTTCTTTATGATATGCAAATTTACAACATGCAAAAGCATATAACAACAAAGAAATGGCCCATAAATGATGAGATCAACAAAGGATTGAAGGCTAGCAAAGGGATAGGTCAGCATTGGGTTTTTAATTGTTAAAAAATCATATAACAATATAAACCTTAAACATCAGCCTTAAATTTGAGGTGAAAACATGCAGTAAATGCTAGATTTTGCTTTTCAAATATTAATACATGCAATTTACACCTAGGGAAACAACATATAGGAACAAAAATGCTACTAAATGAAAATTTAAACCAAACCATAACCCTACTTACCAAGAAATAAAGATGTTGGAAACATAATCCTCTTGGGTTACGCAAACTTGGATTATGCATTTGAGAGGAAGACGAATAACATCAACTTTTAAGTGAAGGGCAACAACATGAGAAGTCCAAGAGACGTTTGGGAAGATGAAAACCAAGGGTCACACAAAATGTATTTATATGTACATTTTGTGAATAATATGCGTCACACGCTTTATCATTTTTTTTGTATTTTCATAGATACTTTAACATTGGTATCAAAGTAGGTGTATATATTCCCTGCGTATTTGTTTGAGCTTCTAGTTTTGTGGCCTCTACCTGGGTGCCCTCACCGTACCCTTTCTCTGCATGCATGTTCTACTTTTTAGATCTGCCATTCTAGCCTTGATTCTCTACCATCTCTGGCTTATTTAGACATGTTTCTCCCGTCTTTCTACCATTCTAGCTTGTCAAACCTATCTTTACATCTAGGGATCTTAGCATAGGTTGTATGAGTATGTTATATTTGTCTCTACCTGACATTGTTGGTTACATGCACCTAATATAACGACTCGAAACGTAGATGCAGTTACATGCGATGACGCTAGAATCATTGATAATAATGGCTACACGTAGTTTTGTACACGTCTTGTCCATCCCATGAGGATAATGATGCCATTTACAACATTTATTATTGTTTCCTGAACATTGAGTGTCCCACATACATTGCACGTTACTAAGAAGTTTTGATGGTGGTCTAAATGATTGATGTGACTGTAATAGTTTTATTATAAAAAGTCATTGGATAGAATAGCAACTTCATTTTTTGGCTGGCCTAAATTCATTGCTGGGATCTATTGCCACCTTGCTAACATACCTAAGTTAAGGTGGGAAAAATCCTCAACCCAACTATGTGTGGCCTTTGTAATGTTCCAAAATTAAAAATTTGCCAGAAAATTGCTTAACCAAGATTTAACCCTAAGTTTCTTTAAATATTAGCAGATAATGCACCATAAAATTATGGCAACAGAAACAAATTTACGTTATGGGACCCAAAAATGTTGCAAACTCATAACAAATATTGCAAACTCAACTTTATTAATAAAGATATAATATGCTACTACAATAACTAAAGTTCACTAAAATAAGATGGCCACAAAATGGTTTTTTGCGAGCTGAACTTGGCCTCCACAAAAATAATTGAAGATGAAGCCCAAGCCGAGGATCCGAGTGGTCCTCACTCCAGTATCACTAAAGCTCTATGAAACTATTGGGCAAAGTCTCAAGGAGTTTTGGGTTTTCGTCCAACACTCAACAACGTACCTGAGGGTTTCTTTCCTGGGACTATAGTAGTTGGGAACTAACTTCTCCAATTTACATGAAGACAACATACACAAATTGAAGATGCCTTCAAATGGTCTCCTCCTCTTTTATAGCTCTGATGGACCCCTCTAGAAGCCTTTATTTTTTTTATTTTTTTAATAACTTAGTACTTTTTCCTCTTTTATTTTAATGAAAATAACTTTTTTAATTAAAGAAAATGGTAAATCGACCACCATCCCTCCTCAGGATATTAAAAGTCATTTCCCTCCATCTCATCTTGTAGATATTCTCATTCCAGTTCCAACAAACTATTACACTAAGGTGTTTTGTCAAGTATTCCTCTTGAAATGCTACCTTAAGCATAATTAATTGAGTTAAGCTCAATAATAACCTCGTTTTCCGAAAGTTGTCGGAATGCAACACAACAAAAGGCACGTTATGTGGATGATGGAACATACCAAGTGAATGCCATTAGATCCCATAAAATTCCTCAAAACCCCATAAAGCCCCTCTAAAAGCCCTTGCGCCCACTGATGGAGTAAATTTGCTCCTGTGACCTAGCTGCCTCAAACCCTGGAAGTCCATCCTAACCATGCTATAAGGTAAACCAGAAAAAAAAGGAACTTCACTAATCGTCCTGCCCCAAGATTGCATTCCCTCAAGCGATCCATATCCGTTGACCAATCTGGTGGTCCAGTGCAACTTAAAACCAATACTTGGATCCCATACAATCCACTGAGTGATATCATGTCTTTGTGCCACCCAACCATGAACGGATCCCTTGATGCCCATATCCCCAGACTAAACTCTAACTCGTCCTACCATCAACAGATCCTTCGGGATACCAATACCACCATGTCCAATCACCAACGCCGTTATCCCATGGCTCTAACTATGCTATGTCTCCGGTGATAGCAGTGACTCCCCTAATACCATAACAACTCATCACCTCTCTCCAATCCAATCTCTGGCATAGATCGAGGTCAGCCCCAGTCTATTGATGTTGGGCTATGTGAAAATTTGAGAATCCCCAAATCACTACTGCAACAAACTGATATTACTTCTCCTACTTGTTAATCCATGCAAGTTATTTACTATGTTCTATTGTAAAGAATTTGAACAAAAAAGAAATAACACACAAGTGACGCCATTATTTTTGGAACAATGCCCCCGAAAAATCCCAATGTGGGAAAACCGGTGCAGCGGTTGAGGGTTTGTATTATTAAAAAGTGATTTCTGAATACAATCTTTGCATGCCTTACTGGCTAATCCAATACAGAGAATCTCACTGACAAAGAGATGACTGAGATATACCTCACAATATCACCGACGATCCAACACTGATCCAACCACTGAATGGCTAGCCCCTCGCTGCCTCTGCGCAGTTTTTGTGCAATCACTGCGTTGCTCTACGTCATAGCTTCTAGGAACCACGTCACTCCTTCCGGATGATCGATTTTCTTCTGGAACTTTGACTTTTTGCCCTTCCTGTCTCACACTCGACTTCTGGCTCTAGAACTCGTTTCCAACAAATTTTAGATCTCTTCTCAGAATCTGCATTGCCTCAGCGTGGCCCTACGCTACCCAGTGTGGCTTTGCGCTGCCTCTTCTGGATCTCTCCCTGCCTCCTTTGCAATGTATCCCTAGATCAAGAAATCTTCCTCCAGAAACTATCCATGCCCCTCACTGCAAGAAATCACCTCGATCACTTCTCTAACAATTGTTGCGTTGCTCTCTTGAGAAAATCGATTTCTAATCTCTCACTCGATGTATCTTCCAAATGCCCATTGAAGTCCTTCTTATAATCTTCTCATTGAGTAATCAATGACCCATATTAGATTCTAATCAATGGCTCAAATCATTTTGACTTGATTCTCGTCTTCTTCTATAAGTTTCACCCCCAGTTTAATTAATACCCTTTAATTATTTTAATTTCCTAAGTTTAGACTTAGGTATCCATTAAAAATAAATAATTATTTTAATAAAACCTTTTTTCGGTGTAATTTCCCAAAACGATTTCTGGGTATTCTGGAATACATGTGTCTTAGCCTCCTTGTAAATTTTGAGACTTAGAGCACATTTGATGCTACCAAAAATCAACACTCCCTCTTAACAAGGAATGTGCTCTAGTAATGCAACCTACTAAAGCATCACCCTGACTCTATAACATCTCCTTCTATGTTGCTGATGTTTGACATCACTACCCACTAACTACTGCACAAATGTTGCATTTGTGCTGCTGCTGGCCTTGCCACTTCCAACCTCGCATCTACATTGCAACCCTCTTAGTTTACTGCTACTGCTACAACAACAACAAAAAACATCCAAAATACTAAATAGGTGTTCAGCATGACGCATCTGTTGCTAGAGTTCTGGCTGTTGCTAGTTTTTGCACTGACCCTTTGAAGCCTCTGCGTTGTTGTTGTCTCTGCGCTGTGCCAACTACATTGCTGCCAACTCTGCTCTGCGTTGCTCAGTCTATGACGCTCCTAGTCACTGCAACTATCACTCTGGCACTCCTCTGCGTCGACATTGGTCCAGCCTGCTAGTTCTGATATGGACTTCCGTAGAAAGGTATTCATCCATGAGGTGGACTCCTCAATGGACCCTTCCCATCTACAGTTCTTTGGAACTACAGTACTAGATCACCCCACCTCTCCCCTGGAGGTATCTAGGCAATCATGGCAAATTTCTCCTTCTCGATCTTTGCGGTTGCAGCGTGCGAATCATGTTTCTCGTCCTTGTCCTTCTTGAGAGGACACTGCATAGCGTAGTGACCAAATTCACTACATTGGAAACATTTGATCTTCGAGACATCCTTCTTCCACCTCTGCTGCTCTTGTTGCCCCTTTGATGCAAGGGTTGCATTCTCCTCCTCCTCTTTGGGCTTTGTCCCATTGCTGCTGCTGCCATCAAGTTTGCATTTGACTAAGTCTCGCCTCATCTCTTCTTGCTAAAGAGTGGCACACATCCCTTTCCAATCCAACAATCTCTCTTTGCCCACGATACTCCGGACAAATACTTGCCATTCTTTTGAGACTGAATTTAGGGCCAACTTCACCATTTCTGTACACTGAAATGTTGATTCTACAACTGCCAACTGATCTTCGATTTCTTAAAGCTTTGATAGGAACAGATCAATGCATTCCCCTTCTCCATCCTTATTGATCTTAGGTTCTCCTCCATGTACATCTTCCACTGCTCAGAAGATCCTTGATACAATGTAGCGAAGGCATCCCACATCTCTTTGGTCGTCCCTTTGCCAACAATGTGACATACAACGTGATCCCTCACTCCATTGAGGATCAACCGCTTGGCCTTCATCATCTCGGCCTTGTACTTCTTGAGTGGACTTGCATTAGCAGGTACAACTACCACACTATCGACATACATCTTGAGATCACGCTCATCTAGAACGCATGAGATCCTAGCCTTCTAGATCACATAGTTGGATGCTCCATCTAATCGATCTTGATCTCTCAGCCTGTCAACTGCCATCTCTGCCAATAAAATGTTGAATTTCCTCGTCTCTCGTCTGCGTTGTTGTTGGGTTGGCCTACGCACTTCCTGTGCGAGTTAGTAGATCTGCTCCTCTCTTCTTTCGCTTAGCAAATGAGAAATCGAATTCCCTGGCTAGGAATTATCTGACGAAGAGATTCACTCAAATAGTGTCTCCTTCCCTCTTCTAACGTTTTTCTGCCCTAGCAACGGCTGCAGAAAATTGCGTCTCACCAGAAAACTACTATGCATTGAATTTGTTGTTGCGCTGCCACTAACAAATCTCGATCTGGAAATCTTACCTCTCTGTCGACTCACTCAGAGAGAGATCTTTCCTTAGACTCTTGCCCTCCTGGCTTGGACTACGCAATCCCTTTGGGATTTGATCTACTACATATGAGCACTTCGATCTCCCTCCTTCTCTTCAGTGTTGGGCTCTTTCGGTCTGCTCTCTTGCTTCACCTGCACTCTGATACCATGTGAAAATTCAAGAATCCCCGAATCACCACTGTAGCAAACTAATATTTCTTCTCCTACTTGTCAATCCATGCAAGTTATTTATTGTGTTCTACTGTAAATATCGAAATAAATATAGTTGCAACCTTCACAACATAAATAATATGCGGAAACAAGAATCTGAACAAGAAAGAAATAATACATACAAGTGACACCATTATTTTTGGACCATTGTCCCTAGAAAAACCCAATGTGGGAAAACTAGTTTAGTAGTTGAGGGTTTGTATTATGAAGCAGTGATTTCCGAATACAATCTTTGGATGTCTCACTGGCTATCCAATATAGAGAATCTGATTGACAAAGAGATGAGTGAGATATGCCTCACACTATCACTGGCGATACAACACTGATCCAACCACTGAATGGCTAGCCCCTAGCTACCTCTACACAATCACTGCGTTGCTCTGTGGCATAGCTTCTGGTAACTATGTCACTCCTTCACGCTGATCGATTTGCCTCTGGAACTTCGACTTTCTGCCCTTTCGGTCTCACACCCCGGCTTCTGGCTCTGGAACTTGATTCTCCAACAAATTTTGGATCTCCTCTCAGGCTCTACGCTACCTTAGCGTGGTCCTATGCTGCCCAGTGTGGCTCTACGTTGGCTCTTTTGGATCTCTCTCTGCCTCCTTTGCAATGTATCCATAGGTCAGGAAATCTTCCTCTGGAAATTATCCTTGCCCCTCACTGCAAGAAATCACCTCGATCATTTCTCCAGCAGTTGTTGCGCTGCTCTCTTGAGAAAATCGATCTCTGATCTCTCACTTGATGTATCTTCCAAATCCCATCGAAGTCCTTATAATCTTCTTGTTGAGTAATCAACGACCCATAGTAGATTTTAATCAATGGCTCAGATCATTTTGACTTCATCCTCTTCTTCTTCTAAAAGTTTCACCTTAAGTTTGATTAATACCCTTTAATTATTTTAATTTCCTAAGTTTAGACTTAGGCATCCATTAAAAATAATTAATTGTTTTAATAAAACCTTCTATGGGTGGAATTTCCCAAAACGATTTCTGAGCATTCTGAAATACATGTGTCCTAGTCTCCCTACAAAATTTGAAGCTTAGAGCACATCCAATGCTACCATAAATCAACAGGCTACGCTACTAGAGAGTTGATGATCGGTTACTCTACATCCCGCTGCCAATTGAAACATGTAGTATCCCTCACATCCAAGGTGTTGAGAAATCTAGGGCATAGTAATTATGTGATTTCTCTTCTATTAGTAACTACTTGTGAGTGTTATTTATTTCTTTAGATTATGATCTTTAAGTTATTAGTGTTCTTCTTCATCAAACAACTACCAATGCATAAACCACAAAGAGACGAGAGACAAAATATAAGCTATCAGCCAGGGCCAAAACCTTTCACTCTTTGAGAGGAAAATACGAAAAAATTCTTCTTATAGAAATTCCAATTGACGAATACCAAGACCAAGACCCTTGACCTATTTGCCTCTCCAAGACCAAGACACAAAGCTCTTTTGTCAACGATAGTCCACCTTCTGCTCCTTCCTTCTTGTTGACTTCTTCTTCAACCTTGGCTTGCTTTAGACTTTCAGCCTTCTGCCACTTTAGTTCCCTAGGAAGAATGCACCATTGCTGCAACAGACTTCAGCCTTCATTGTTGTAATAGAATTTTGCTCTTCTCGTCCTATACAACTTCCATAGACTTTCACCTTTCCTCGGCCTTCACTACTGCAATATATAGGTCTGTAATTTCGTATGTGTGGAGGTAAGATGGCCCACAAAACAGCCCCAAATCAACACAAAATACCTCGATGCACTTCCTTCCTTCCTCGCTGATAACTAGGCTCCCTTGATGACCCTCACACTTTAGACTGTGATCACCGCAAATATGCCTTTGAAATGATGTCGAGCACTCCTATTTATAGATGTTGCCCAAGGTAATTAGCCAACCTGACATGTAGGTGAGCTGACGTCACTGTTGGAGGAGACAATTAATTCAATATTGAAGTCGACTTGCAGAAGTGGTCTTGTGCTTGTCTTGGAGGGCTTTTCTACTTATTTAATGACTCATACAAATGTGTAACATGCCAAAGAGGGTCCTTCATACATGACATTGACTCAATTTGACTTTATGACCAATCTTAAGGACTCACAATGGGAGTCATACTAAAAATAAAATTCTTTGCTCATGAAACCCATGAGACAAGTATTATAATAATAATTTTATTTTTCTTCTTTCATCAATTACAAAATCACAATTACACGTGTCATTATGAAGACTGAACCTAGTTACTTTTCAACACTCTCTCTTAACTAGGGAGGTATTCATAATGGTACTTGGTCATTCTCAATCTGAAAATTTCTCATAAGAAGAGTCAGATTGATAACCCATCTATATAGTAACATATCAACCAACTCCTTGTCACATAGCAAGGCCTTGACTAACAACTCTATCTCCCCACGAGATCTGAGCACAATGTTGGCGAGACCAATGATGTATAGACACTCTCATCATTGTCTCTCTTGGAATATACCCCACCCAGGTTCTCAAGGTGTGTTCCACCAGGACTATTCTTATCTTGGATTCCCAGTCCCAAAAAACTATTGGTCCTCAATGACTACTCTTATCTTGGATGCCCTAACACATCCTCAAAGAGCATCAGATGCCAAATGCTTACCCAATCCTCCATTCTGTCTTCCCAAGTAAAGACAAGAATGACGTGTCTATCTCTTCCTCTTAATTAGGGAGGACACATCTATTCCAATAAAGAAATGTACTCATTCCTATAGAAGGAATGTACCTAAGCTCCCTCTTGGCTTAGGAATTTCCAAGTTTCTTCCAAGTAAGAAACTTGTTTCCACGCTCCCTTTTAATTAGTGAGCTACAACAACGCCTTAAGTGGAAATAATGGGACAAGTAGCTGCTGCTTGAAGAACTCCTCGCGATGTCATGAACTTCTTTTCTTTATTTAGGAGTCTTCATGTTTGAGACTTCTACATAGGGCACCGACCATCCATCACTTTCATCCATGGATCAGCCATGTCATCATCGGAAAGTGATCCATTAATCCATATTTGGCCTTGCTTTATGCCATGCTTTTTTCTTCATGCCATGTTTACTAAAGGATCTTTCATCCCACTACATGTGCATCAATGGTGGAGGACATCCATAGATGTTCCCTCGGCAACCCTGCATAAACCCATCTAGATATTTGTTCACAAATAAATGAATGAACATTAAAATCAACATTACCTTTGTAATGGTCTTTCATCATTACATCTTCTAGTTTGTATCAACATCCTGCATACATATCAACACATCTCCCAAAGATATATATTGTCAAGGGTCTCATTCTTTTTCAGACTTCATCAGAGTCTTCATATCTTTCATGGAGGTATCCTAGTCAAATTTTCTTGGTCTTTTGGCTGTTGATTGTCTTTATCATGGTTGCATATTCCACGATCTCTTCCTTCCTTTCTTCACACATTCCATTCCCAAGCTTGCCATCAAAGTTCCTCAATTGTAGTCAACCACCTAATACTTCAGATGAGGACATATTATGATGATTTCATCTAGTGAATGTATGACCCATGTATTCCTGCATTCCTTGGAGGGAGGAGATCCTTTCTTTTGATCATGCTCTTAAGATAGATCATTAGTTCATGGTACCTGCAACCATATGACATGACTTCCACAAATGTATACATACCTTATTTTTTCCTTTGGGTCATCCAAAGTTCTCACGACAACCTCCTTGATTGAAAGAGCTTCAATCCCTTGATTTGCTTCACTTTTATGTCATCATACCATCATCCCATGAATTCCACAAGATTGGAATTCTTGATAAAGCACTTGCTTTTCCTCATGATCGGTGAACCTTTCAATGAAGATTCCATCAGAGAATCTTAAGGATCTATAGTATCCCCATCATCAGATGTTTCCTTTTGATAGATGTATGATGACCCTTGAACTAGATGACCTTGTCACTTATGTTTCCAATGAGATTCTCAAGAGCTATATCCTTGACTTCCATAATCTCTATGATGATGTCTCAAGCTCTTGCTTCCAATGCTTCTATGATGCCTTGATCCATCCCATTTAGCGAATCATGATAGCCATATCTTACAACAAAAGACTAAGGAATTTGAGAAGAACTTAGGTGAGGAAGACTATCTCAGAAATAGAGATCTCTTGCTCTTTCTTGGACTTCTTTTCAGCGTCCTCTATTTCTTTGGTGATATGGGCTTCTTCTCTTCCTCTTTTGTTATTATTTTTCTTGATCTTAGGACAATCTCTTTTGTAGTGTCCATATTCTTGACACCCATAGCATTGTATTTTAGCCACGTTCTTATTTTTCTGAGGACGAAACTTTCCAAATTGTCCCTTTCTTTTTGTTATTGTAACATAAGCTTGACTTTGCTCACCTGCTCCCACATCTGATTTGGCCTTTAGTCTAGATTCTTCAATCTTGCACAGTGACCATAGATCTTGGAATGGAGTAGCTTCTTTCTTCCCATAAATACTTGTAGTAAGGTTACTCCACTCCTCCAGTAGTGCATTTAATACTATTGCAGTCATTTCACTATCAAACATGATTTAACCCAAATCTTATAGTTGATCTTGGATCTTAGATATCCTCATAAGGTATGAGACTATTCCTTCTTCCCTAGACATTTTCAGCTTGTAGAGTTCTTGCCTTAATGAGATGACTTCTCCAACTGTGCTTACAGAATATAACTCTACCAGTTTATCATTGATTTCTTTTGAGGTTTCGAGTTTAGATACATATGGGATGAGGGGGTCGTTGGTGGATTCTATGAGGATCCTTTGAGCCCTAACTTCACCTTTCATATACTTGGCAAGAGCTTGAGCATCTTCCTCTCGGTTTTGTGATAGATCTTTAGACATGTTCCATCACCTCATGTTCAATGAGATTCAAATCAATTCTTTTCTTCCATGCAAGATACTTTGAATCCCTAACCAATTTGTTGATTTCCTTGGAAAGAGACATTTTGACAAATATACTTGATAGAATCCTCCTTGCTACTTCCTTGATGTTGATGATGATATACATGATAGAAAAATTTCTTTTGATGAAGATAGTTTTCTTCAATAATGATCTTTGATCCCACAGAATGGGAGATCCTTGGTATGGATCTTGCTTGAGAGAGATTGCCTTAGAGTCTTGATGACAACGTCTCTAGCTTTCTTTGGATGAATAGACTTCAAAACACTTCAAAGGTAGGACCCACGGTGTTATCCAAGCCCTGCAAGATCTCTACCATCAGCCTGAAGGTTGTCCTTATGATATCATCATTATATGAAGGTATAGGTGTGCTCAACCTCATGATACTATTGAGACAGGAAGTAACTGGAAGTGTGACCCCTTCACAAGGGTATTCCAAGGACTTGTTTTGTATTAGGGCAAGCATGGTTGGTTTTAGAGCCCAAATTAGTTTATTCCCCTTTAACTGGTTCACTTCGGAAATGAGTGCACCAAGTTCTTCTGGTTTGAGAAGGGTTTCAATGTGACCCTCGTGTGTTTCAAATCTGTCTCAAGTACAAGGATTTTGTGTCTAATTTCCAGCTTTGTTGGTAGATCCCTTTTTTTTTTTTGAAGAATGGCATAGACCCCTCTTGAGAAAGCTCTGTTGGTCAGCTTTGTTTTCTGATCTATAATGCAGTCCATTGAGGCATTTTGTGTTGACTTATGAGGAGTTTTACATACTGCATAAGGCTATGCAAATAATACAACAATGGAAATGGTAGCTATAGATTCTATATGATATAAGCCCTGATACTTAAGACTGACCCCTACTCAACCTACATTCAACTCAACAAGGACAAGGTTGCTTCAACAACATACAACAACATTCTGACCCAATTACCCCAGCAAACATACACTCAAACTCATTCAAGCACAACAACTAATCTCACACTCACTTTGTTTCAGAGTTGACACATACGAGGCTAGCTAATGTGAAGTATGCTATGTTTGTTTTATTTTTGGGCAAACATACAGTGGCAAATTTGCATGGCTGAACTTTATCCAATACCATTCAACCTTCATAAATGACACCATTCACTTATAGCATTACTGATAAAGTGGAAGTTGTAAGCTGCTAGAGGAATGAGTTCGCTTTTACTTTTCGAATGCCCCAAAGTGTGGAGAAAAATAGAAACCAAACTTCAAACTAAGCACTGTGTTATGCATTAAACTCAGAGACAAGCAGTAAATTATTGGCATACAAGATAAGCTGCCAGAACACTGTCATCGTACTCATCATATTGCAAATCCAGAAAGTATGAGATAACCCTTCATTACTGAGCCTTCAAAACTGATAGAAAAATATAAGCACCAGAACTGATATAACATATTTGTTTCATCCACAAACTGTCCAGGTATGCCTAGAAATTGTGACACAGGTCCAGCAATTTCTCTCCACCTTGTGATGGCTCAGAATATTGGTATATTCGCAACCTTGGTGTATATAATACTTCTCTGCGCGGAAGGTGACTGTGGGACTCAGTTACAGTAAGAAGCGGCGTTGTCTTTGTGCCCAAATTGCATCCAACATAAAGTGTAGACCACGTCCAGCAATTGTCCCGTAGATTGAGTCCTTTCCGATCAATGAGTTACCACAGGGGAGAACAAAAATCTCATTCCTCTTAATTGGTGGCTTCACCCTGCCCAAACAAATTGTACAACAATTTGGCTCTGAAATTAGAATCTGGAATGACAGGAAGGAAATGACAAGTCGATCCTCCTTGAAAAGCTCGATTTCCTTACTGGTATCAAGCCCTCAATCTAAAGAAAAGACTCAGCCTCAAACTGAAGGATCAAATTCCCCCCAGTGTCTATTTATTTCGGCTTGAGTAGAAAAATATTAGTCGGCCCTCTCCGAATACAACCTTCTTGGCACGAACTCAAGTATGAATACATCCTCAACTGGAATGGACTTTCAATTCTTAAAAAAAAGCTCGGCCTTCGCACTAAAGTCAAACCCGACCCCTTTTGGCTCGACAGATGTTGAAATTTTTTACTATTACACCTGAAAATGAATATGGGTCTTCTTAAAAATTTGGATTAAAAACAAGCTACAAAAAAACTATGAAGATGTGGCAAAATGGAAGTATATGTAAATACATAAATCAAAATTAGAAAAAAAAACTAGGAAAAAAATAAGTAAAGTAAAATCGGAAAAGGAGAGATTTAAAACAAAAATGACTATAATTAATTATACATAGTCAAAATCTACAATGATGTCTTGATGTCTTTTTTTTTAAGATTAGAAATTAATATTTAAGAATATTATTTTATAACTTTAAAAAGCATTCTTCACAAGTCATGGTCAATAAATAAAAAATTGTTATTTGATGACTATAATAAGCTATGAACGATAATTTCATTATAAAATTCTACTCTTCATTATAAAATTCTACTTTTCATAAATATATCCTATTTTATGAATTTTATTTCAAATACAAATTCTGTTTTTTTTTATCAAATTTAAATTACCTAACACAAATAAAGTTTGCTCAAAGTTAGACTAAGCTAATGTGCTTGTTTATTATTATCTTAAGGCTTTAAATTGCTACAATCGTCCCACATGGATGAAGTATTTCACATAGATGAAGTAGTTCATAAATGAACTTTAATGTTATTGTCCAATTCTATGGACTACACTTATGTGCTTAGTTTATTATTATCTTAAACATTTATATTAATATGCTTCTTATTGTCCATTTCTATGTTATGCTTTACACATGGTTTGCTTGCAATCTTTATTTTAATATCAATTTAAACTTTCTAATTTTGGGATTGTGATTATTGTCCAACATACTATATAGATATATATATATTTGAAAAACGTGATGAATTGAAAAGTTATTAGACTAATGGTTCATCTTGGCCCACGACTGTGTCAATTTTCTACTCACATGCATGCATTATTAATGTTTAATTATTGCCCATAAAATATTTGTGTACATAACCACATATCATATTTGTGAACACTTTATTGTCATGGCATTAGAAAAGTGTATAATAAAATATGCACAACACAATAAGTTACAATTTAAATAAAAAAACTTTAGAGAATCAGAATCATGAGATTACTATGTACACTAATACGTAGCTCCATTACAGTTGAAATAGTTGTCCACCATCAATAATGAACAACCCTTCATCTTCACACGTTAAGAGGTCGAGGACTACCCTCATTTCACATGAGATTACTATGTACACTAATACGTAGCTCCATTACAGTTGAAATAGTTTTCCACCATCAATAATGAACAACCCTTCATCTTCACACGTTAAGAGGTCAAGGACTACCCTCTCATTTCACATTAAACGCTAACTAGTCCATCTTTTAATAAATAATAAAAATAATGTGGATTGTATAATAATAATTAATGATGTTGTACAATTGGTGAATTAGTAACATGTCGGAGTTATATAGGCAAGGCCTAGGATCAAAAAATTTGACTATTGTTGTAACATCAAGAGTATATCAAACTTCATACAAGCCAGATACACTGAAAATTTATGACTTGGCAAGAGGCAAGATGTTGTAAAAGGGGGTACCTACTCTTCAAGCCATGTCACAATGAGTCAACATATCCTTTTGCAAGAATTAATCTGGTGCGGAGGGGAAAATAAAACATTTTCCCAACCACTTGAGTTAGGGAACAATTGCATGATAACCTGTTATCAATAAGTGTAACAATTACATATTAACATTTTGTTTAACATATTAAACACATCGTCCAATTGAATGTTGATAGATTACTAATGTGTAATGATTACATATACACTACATTTTTATTATTATATACCTTTACATTGTCTCATTTTGTATGGTGATGAGACTCTTATTCATATATAATAAAATTGGTTTCTTATTTTATTGCATTGTCTAATATTGTAAATAATTGTGTTCCTTTTTAATTAATATATTGAACATTACATTGTTATAGAGGATAGAAATGTGATCCGTTAGATAATGCATTAATGCAATTATTGTATCAAAACATGATAATTAAAATATAACCATCAATATTATTATAAAAGAATATTTGATTTTGAGATGATTATATATATATATATATATTTGCATTGTATTCTGTTGAACTGATTAAATGGTGTGTGCAATAAAAATAGAAATGAGTGTGTTTTTATGAAACATATGCACTGGTGCTTAGTAACAAAGAATAGTGATGACATCTCACATTAAGTGTTTGCAGGTTCATGTTGCTTAGTGCACATGGTAATATAGGCACTAGGGTTTTTATATATACAATATAAAGCTCAATAGGCCTTGGTGTTGTATTTAGTTGCATGAGCATCAAAAATTTTATAAACTAAAAGAATGGGTTGACGAGATTTCTGTTCTCGTTGAGCTCATCTTAGGACACACGTTATCTTTTAACAGATGTGATGCCTCAGCCAAACTCCCCACCTGATAAATGTCTTCCCCCTAGATTGACTCGTCGAAATGTGCCTTAAGGCAAAAAACAGGGGCAGTGCCCCGTCTCCACCCCATAGAATAAGTAAAATAACGTTAAAAGTAGTGGTATTTCACTTGCGCCGAAAACGGATCCCACTTATTCTACACCTCTCAAGTCATTTCACAAAGGCGAACTAGAGTCAAGCTCAACATGGTCTTCTTTCCTCGTTGATTCTGCCAAGCCCGTTCCCTTGCTTGTGGTTTCACTAGATAGTAGATAGGGACAGTGGGAATCTCGTTAATCCATTCATGCGTGTCACTAATTAGATGATGAGGCATTTGGCTACCTTAAGAGAGTCATAATGACTCTTGCCATTTACCCACACTTTGGTTGAATTTCTTCACTTTGACATTCAGAGCACTGGGTAGAAATCACATTGCGTCAGCATCCGTAGGGACCATCACAATGCTTTGTTTTAATTAAACAGTCGGATTCCCCTTGTCCGTTCCAATTCTGAGTCGACTGTTCACCGCTTAGGGAAAAACCCCGGTAGGGGGCATTCTATGCTCGTAGCCCAATCGACACATGATTGCCCGCCCTTGCTGCGAGAGCATCTTAGGCAGACTGCCGACAACTCACGAGTTGAGGGTGTAGACCCCTAGGCCCAGCTCTTAGAGCCAATCCTTTTCCTGAAGTTACAAATCCGTTTTGTCGAATTCCCTTACCTACATTGTTCTATTGACTGGAGGTTGCTCACCTTGGAGACCTGATGCGATTATGAGTACGACTGGGCATGAATGGTACTTGGTCCTCCATATTTTCAAGGGCCACCGAGGGCGCACCAGACACCGCAAGACGTGTGGTGCTCTTTCAACTGCTGGACCCTATCTCTAGGTGAACCAATTCCAGGGTGGAAAAGCTGTTAAAAAGAAAATATAACTCTTCCTGGGGCCCCCGACGATGTCTTCAGATTTCCTAACGTTGCCGCCCGCCACCATGTCCCGATTCAGGAATATTAACATGATTTCCTTTTGATGCTTGTGCATAGTGCACCCTTGATACAAGGCTTCCCCATCTCTTAGGATCGACTAACCCTTGATAGCAAATTATATTAGTATTGTTGCATCATCAAACAAACTAGGTTATTGCAGTGAGCGATGATTGAAATTTGTTTATTTAATTATGGAAGAATGATCTGCCTACCAATAGGATGCTATCACTAGGATTGTGTGAAGCTTGATCGAGCTTGGATGTCCCTTGGAATAGTTTAATTCCACCAAAGGTGGCTCTCATCCTCAACCCCTCCCAATGAAATTTGAATCGATGACCTAATGGGGACTAAACCCCACACAAACCAGTTAATCTACACTTCATAGCTACAATAGTTTTTAAATTCTAAAAAACATTAAATATAATTGTATTTAAAAAAATCATATTTTCTTATTAAAATAAATTTAGTTTTTCAGATGTGTTGATGTGAAGAATCTCAAATATAGTTACAATTGTTAAATAAATCTGGATTATGGAAATAAAGACTTTTTCCTTTTTAATTGAAAGTCTTTAATATTTTTGGTAAGTGAGATCACTTTCTAACCCACTCTATTATTTGTTGCTTTAGAGATCATTAAATACAATTATATCAAATGCATTGAAAATCAACCCTAATCAATGATAACCAATTTCAACCAACTTAATGTTAAGCCATAACCCATCCAATAGTGGAGTAAAACCTTAATCATATGCCCAATTTGTTGTTTACATTTTAAATAGATTCGAGGAGGTGCAATATGCATAGTGTGAAATTAAAAGATGGTTGAAGGTACGAGAAGGTATTAAATTGAATGCTGTTTAATTTTAAATTATGAGGAATTATTATTTAGATTTATATTTATAAAGAAGTTGATTGTGTAATAAAAAGTTTTTATAATAAATTAGATAAAAATTTCAAGAAAAAATACAAGATGATTTTTAAATTGACTTTATTTTGTGAATTATAGATATACGGGAAAAGGAAAGTGTATATATAATATATATATATATATATATATATATATTATATAAATATATATAGATATTATATATATAAATTATATATATTCTTTTTACCATACGATTTCTTTTATAAATATGTTAATTTTCAAACTACCCAAACTATATATATATGGGGTGAAAATCAAATATAAATTAGGGTTTGGTATAATCCATTTAATGTTGTTTATTTTTGTCAAAATTCAATTACATAATTTTTTGTGAGTTTGTAAATTTTTATGGTTTAAATTGCATTTTTCAATGCATTAATGAGTTTAGCATCTTGAAAAACTTTTATGTAAACTATATAACTCAGAGTTGCAATTCCTACAAACCTTCATTTGATTTTGTGCAAAACTAACTAAAAATATATACCCAAAAAAAAAGATAAAACATAAAACAATCAAACTATACTTTAAAACATAAATTTCAAATAATGGAAAAACCTATCATAACTCAATTGTCAAATAAATATTGGAAATCATTACTCATTGTTATAGGAAATATACACTAATTTATCATTATTATTAAAGAAAAACAAACCACCTAATATAATTAGTAAATAATTTTATGGTTTAAATTGCATTTTTCAATGCATTAATGAGTTTAGCATCTTGAAAAACTTTTATGTAAACTATATAACTCAGAGTTGCAATTCCTACAAACCTTCATTTGATTTTGGGCAAAACTAACTAAAAATATATACCCAAAAAAAAAAGATAAAACATAAAACAATCAAACTATACTTTAAAACATAAATTTCAAATAATGGAAAAACCTATCATAACTCAATTGTCAAATAAATATTGGAAATCATTACTCATTGTTATAGGAAATATACACTAATTTATCATTATTATTAAAGAAAAACAAACCACCTAATATAATTAGTAAATAATTTTACTTCTTATTTTACAACAAAACTCTTCCATAAAAACAAAAAAATAATATTAAATCACACTACAAAATCTAAAAAATTAAATCTCACAATTATCTATATTTTTAAATTAAATTTATTAATTATTTTCTTAATAATACCTATAATGATATCCTTATTACATCAATGCAAATCACTTAGGAAGAAATATATTTGATTTGTTAAATATTTTATATTTTGAATATGTTATAACAACATACAATGAAAATTAAATTGTTTTTAATAAAATTGACAAACAATCATCGGCTATATACATCTCAAGTGACAACCACTTCACCACGTTGCAAAGAACCCACTATTTGATAGTGATGTGTATGATAATTCTGAAAATAGAATGGAAAGCACACTTTGTAAACCATAAACACATTTTATTTACCCAAGAAAAAATTATTTCATGAACATAGTTTATCTTCCTAAGGTTTGTTGAAATTGACATACATGGAATCACATGAGGCACACAAAATAGGTAACTATTGAAAGATATATTTATTTATGCATATATATGTATTTCGTGTTTGTTAAATAGGTAACTATTGAAAGGTATATTTTTTTATCTGTAAATAGTTATAAGAAATAATAATAAAAATAATGTGGATAGTACATTAGTAATGATGCGGTGCATTGAAATTAGTGCCTATCATCATTACACAATAAGAGGTTTAAAGTTTTAACCAATAATATTTGAGATAAATGAATTTAAAGTTTATTTAAAAATAATAAATTTCATTTCATAATGTTAAACTTTGAATAAATTTTAAATTTTTTTAGCCAAAGCCAAATTAACAGCGAGTCCATCAAAAGTTGAATACATAATATCCTAGAACAGGGTAATACTCCACGCCTTCTCATTTGGCTTTATAAAATAATTGGCCCTTTCAATAATCATTTGGGTGGCCCATTTAAAACCAATTGCAACCTTGTCCAAATTTGGCCTTCAAGATTTTTAATATGGCCCATAAAAAATTAATACTTTTTAATAATTTGAATAATTTGTGGCACAATCATTAAGTAAATGAAAAGGAATTGTCTAATGCTTATTAATAAAACTTTTGTAGAATGTGTTATCACTCAGGTTGTCCCTAGGCTCCTAATAGGGATACGGCTGATCCCAAGGAAAAACAAGGCTAGACCACGAACAAATCGTACACTGCCATAAGCGAGGAATTCATACGTCGAAACCCACCTGCAGAATCGTGAGATGGCTCATCTCCTTTTGATTCAACACAGTAGTTGAATGATTTTTAGGTAGCTTTTTTTGACTTTAAGGAAAGTGACTGTGATTGGAAAGAAGGTAGGATTCTCGAACAGCAGCACGAGTAAGTTGTTATTATGTTCGGAACCATTGGGGCATGGCATCACAGATTTGAGGGCATTGCGAGCGCTTTTCTATGGTCACAAGGGGATACAGAGCGGAAGCCACACAGGAGACAGATACTGCGGTCTGCTGAAAGTACGGAAATTGATACATCACGAGAAATGAAAGGGCAAAAGAGAATCATTCATCATCTGACAAAGAGAGAATAAGGTGGATGAGTGATCCCGAAAGCAGTTAAGAAATTCCAAAACTGCACTCATATGTGAAAGAAACAGGGTAAACCAGATCATTTAAGAATACAAGCTCATCACTGTTTCTGAAGAAAACATTGAAAAATGCAGAAATTGAACTTAAGGTGTAATGAAACAAATCTTAAGCTATTCTTTTTTCCTGCAATTTAGAAAGGCGGAAAGGTGATAAAAGCATAAAATAAACAGAGAAGAAGAACACTTATTGGATCATGAAGAGACACAGGAATTCCGTGATCATTCCTTGGCCAAGAGAAAACAACAAGTTGTTTCGCAATCCATGCTTTCAGCAATCTTTGATTATGGAAAAATATGACAGTTACAGTGCGAGTCTTTACTCAGAGAAAATTGCTGGAAAGAAAATGACCAACAACTACTACTACCAACCAACCAACCCTTTACAATATCGCTTCGGGTGTTATTTATAAACAAATTATCAGGAAGACATCATTACAAGTGACCGTGATAGGTCTGCTTAGAACTCTTCAAAATCTAAATGGTTTCTGGAAATAAATGCAAGTAAATCTTTTTGGCTGCGCTCGGGGCAGCTGAATCGGAACAGGTGACGAGGTGGCCCTTGGGGACCAGATGTGTTGCTGCTGAAGTGAATGTGCTTTGGGGCTGCAGTTCGGCTTTGGTGCGAATTGAATGTGCAATTATTATGATTTGAGAGC
>APFE030750487.1:0-10857 GCA_000404065.3 Pinus taeda | reverse complement strand
AAATCTCATTCATTACATTTCATAAAAGTTTGCCTAAGTGAAAAAACCTATTTTACATAGGAAATACATAATATCACTTCAAAACCCCCTTTAGCCTAAGTTTCTATGTGAATGCTTAACATAGGCTTAGTGCTTATTTCATTATGTTTCATATTAACTACTAACACATAATATATAACTCCCATATAAATTTTAACCCTTCCCTGTATTATGTAAATATATTAAAACCCAAAGTCCGCCCCGATGGTATATAACCATTATATAAGTTAATAAGGATTGACAAACTTATCCGAAGTTTGTTAAGAACCTTCCCTGCTCCACAAAAAATGGGATTAATTAACCATCTAGGTTAATTAATAACCATTACCCCGACCAATTGTGATGCGCCCGATATGATTAAATCATCGTTAAATATATTGGGCCCGCTGCATTAACTCCCCACCATTTCCGGCACCCGTCAGCCATCTGATCTCCGCCTTTTCATCTGATGATTGACGATCATATTGCGATCCCCCTGGTGACTGCGCTTCAACTTGTGATCTCTACACAGTTTTCCACTGTACCCTCGCCATGCGTCGCCTACTCCATATGCTCGCTTGCCCCCAGCCCGATACCACTTGACCCCAAAAGCAGTGAGGTAAACCGCTTACCACCCTCCGTGTAACGACAAAAGGTCCCATCCCACTGACGTCATCTGTCCAATAAACGCCAAAAAAAAATCCTCGCCAAACCAAATTTCGTTAAAAGAATGATAAAACGTCATTTTCACTATAATGCATTGCATCGAGTTCCCATGCAAATTAATGACCTAATCCATTATTCCAGCTTTTCAACCTCCACTACGAGCAAGACTATAGTACGAGCTTTGCAACCTGTCAACCAACCTGCCGTTGTATGGTTTTCTTCCTTAATCCAGGTATTTATCCATTTTTTCCCTAAAACCCTGCAATTTCGGTTTTCCACTGGGAATTCTGCTAGATAAAGCCAAATTAAAGTTAAAAATAGTCTGTAATTGCCATAAAGAGACCTCAAACCAACTGTTTATTCCATTTTCTAACAAGAAGTCTGAAGTCCAGTTTGAATACACAAGAACCAAATATGGAAACTCCCATAGCCCTGAATGTCGTGCCCATGAATGCACCCCATAAAGACTTAGATTATTTACCCCTGGCCGACAAAGTTTTCCAGATAAAAGACCTATCTAGTGATGGTAACCATCTTAAAATATTCCCATGTATTTCCTCCCCATCTATGTCATGCCCATGAACGAGCCCCATAAAGACTTAGATTATTTACCCCTCGCCGACAAAGATTTCCAGATAAAAGACCTATCTAGTGATGGTAACCATCTTAAAATCTTTTTCCAAATCATAGATAGTCATCTGAATAATTCTAACTTTTTTCGAGTGTGGGAATCCAATATTCCCATGTATTTCCTCCCCTCAGTTCATGTTTTCTCAGATATCATTCATCAATGCTGTGCCAACTATGACCCTATCCATAGAGCAGTTATGTCCCCATCCCAAACTGTTCTTTTTCCCATAATTACTAAGTCCACTAATGAAATGATATAGTTCCATTCCACTCAGCCCCTTGCTCCTCTTTCCCTAGGATATCTACTTGAAAAAGCTCCTCAGTTGCCCAAATCAGAGATAACCCACATTGCTCAGATGTTTATGTTACCAAACTACCAACCCACTTCCCCACCTCCCTATCTGTAGACCTTTTTCACTGAAACTGGTAGACTTATTGTTGACATGATATCCATGATCATGGGATTTAATACCAGTGAATATGTTGATGATATTACTCTAGTTTTGTTGTCAATTTTTACTCTTGGACAACCCCCTACTGTCAACTATGACTATGCCAATTTCATTGCCAATAAAATCCATGATCAATTCATGAGTTTGGATAGGGAAGGAGTTTTCGAATACACATCTTTTATATACCATTTTTTGTTATATCATCAGCGAGACAACTTTCCTTTCCCTATCAGGAAATTAGTCTCAAAAGGAAATCGAAGGTTTGTGATCTTTTGGACCTCAATCTTTCATAAAATTCTAGAGTCTCCTTATACCTATAATGAATTCATTGACTGGTTTGTACATCCAACATCCACTCTGTTGATGGGAGTTCCCCCTCCTAGACTCACTGGTGAGATGAAGAAGATTCTCCAACTTTCCACGCAGTACAGGATAGGTGACTGGTACCTGTAGCAAAATTGCACAGAAATCAGAATGTACAGGTGTGAACTTTGCCCTTTCAAGGTGCCTAAATATGTGCCCATGACATTGTTTGCCCTAGAGTATTTTAGACAAATCATAAATGCAGACTTAGTCCACTTTTATGCTGCCAAGAAGAAGGCTCAGTTAAGAATAAAGAACCACAGTTATGCTCCTGTAAACTATGACAGTCTTGTCAAAGTTTTAGCAGGATTGGAAAGAATATCCTTCTAAACTATGTTCATCGGCTCATTCCCTACTCAGATTTGAGGTGTTTCCACCCTCCTTCTCTTCCTCTGCCTTCTTACTATAGCCTTATGCAGTGGGTTGTAGAACACATATAAAGGAGGAATTTCAGTTACCTTTAGGATAATTTCCAATGTGGGTAATGCAAGAATGATTTCTGTATGTTGTGAACATTCCCCTTTCTCATCCATTGACTTAGACTCTATAGTTTTCTGAGTTTGTAGAGGAGTGTGATATTTTGTTATTTCCTAGGCATCTGTTGTCTTAGGAGTATATTATAGCCTTTTATTAAATTGGTCCCATTATTGCTCCAAATTTTTGCTTTTTTGGGACCAGTATCATTAGTTAGGTCACTTATGACGTGTTTTTTGATAGACCTTCTGCTGGGTTCCACTGTATTCTCTATGTCCTACACTTTCCCTGTATTCTATGCTTTCCCTATATCCACTTGAGGCTCTATGCGAGAATTTGGTCCCTCATTCCTGATAGTTACAATGGGAGTAGGGTTGTCATCAACCCTTAACGAATGCAATGGAATTGTTTCGAGCCTTTGACTTCCGAGTTTGTGAAACTTCTTAAAATCATCACGACTCAAATTATCCTTTGCCCATTACAATGCTTGTTTGAATGATTGAGCTGATTCTCAAAGATCCCAATAATCATTAGCCTCATTGATAAAGGGATTAATCTTTACTGCAGTAATATTATGTGCTATTTTGTTTGGATCAAATTGCCTCAGTATGGAGCATGAGGCTCTATAGGCTTAGTGATTCCTTGGTTGCATGGTTGAAATTTTCTAATGAAAAAGAACAAAATTGAATGGGAAATGATGGCCATAATGACTTTTTGTTAGCTTTTATCGTCTTGGTTAGGTCTTTTCCCATAATCTAGTGAGCTATTTCTCTTACTATTGTCTTGTCAGAGACATACAAAGGGAGCACATCTGTGTTCCCTGTAATACCAAAAGATCTGATATATGTGCACCATTCTTTAGCAAAATACTTTCCTACTACGAGAAGGTCTATAGTGGCTTATTTAGAAACCATGGGGACTTTCTTATTAAAAATAAATTGATGCAATTGTAAAATGAGACCATGACATATTTTATAAAAATTGGGTATATAATCGAATTCCCAAATCTATTTGTGGTTGAGATGAATGGGGTAGGGGCCTTGCAATGTCCATTTCCAACCCATGATTCGAAATTTAGCATAGAAATAGATGACATCCATGATATAGGCACTGAAATAAAATGGAGGAAGGTTCTCTGTGGAGGTGGATCTCTTTTGACGGTACTCAGAAATAGTAGTACCTAGGTTATCAGATAAGATAGTGGGCCAATTCATTATATGGGAATTGACAGGAGCATTAATTAAAGGAATCCATTCTACGGAAAACTTGGTATTATTAGGTAATCCATATAACCTACATAACATAGAAGTTTCATAGTTATAGGGGTTTTCCAAAGAAGCTACAAGATACATACTCATTTTATCATATTTGAATTTTTTCTCTAGGACCCTCCAACTGTGGATCATCTTGAAAGGTTCTTCAATTTTCTTCGCGAAGTTGGCTACGTATGTTTTATCATATATTTCTTGAGGGTAAGGTATATGATACATTTTCTTTAGGTCTTCAGCTTTGAAGGACCCCATTAGCTCCATCTTTGATTTCATGAATTGCGTGTCTCCAGTATTGAGATTTTTGACCACCCATCTAATCATATGAGTGTATGGGAGAATTCTCGCTCTTGCTCCTATTTTGGGAGGGAAGGAGTAAGCAACATCTTTGGATTGTACCCCCACCGGTTTTATTGAGTCATTTTTTGCCTCTATGATAGTAATTTTAGGACGCTTATCTTCAAGTCTGTTGTATATGACTTCCCATGCCGTCACTCCTCATCAAGGAATATAGGCGACATCTCTGATATAATAGACTCTGTAATTCTCTACTTCTTTTGATTTTTCATTACCTTCGCGATCATATTTCTCTTGAGGCTTGCTTGAAATGAAAGAGATATATTAGCACACATAATGGAGGGAAATTAAGGAAGAGAGTTCTTTGAAATGACTTTGAATCGTGGGAAGATTTTACATGAGATTTAAGTGTTAACTCATTATTACATTAAATCTCAGTAACTTCTCCACGCTTCACACTTTATTTGCGCAACACAACTTTCAAAATTTTACATATAACATTATTCGAAGTTAATGAGAAATGTGATTACGAGAATCACAATATCACATTTCGCAAATTCTTAAGGGTTGACACAATGGCATGCTCCATAAATTTGTGATTTGCGAAGTGTGATCGTGTGTTATTAAAGTGTGGTGATCAGAAAATCATAGTGGGGACCTCATCACATACTGCATTTCGGGATTTTCGATGGAATGTTAACAATTGTTACATGGAAAACTTTGAGATGAAATTTGTGATAAGAGCTTCAACCATGAGTTCCTTTTTTAAGGTTTTTAAGGAAAATTTGCAGAGTTTGCATTTATTTATATGTCAAATATTAATTACTATTACTTGTATAAATGGGGTGTGGGGGGGGGGGGAGGGTTGTTACATAGTACACACCACCCTAGAGAGATTTTGAATAGATGTTTATTGGGTGTACTTTTAAGGCACTCCTTGATGTTAAGGTCATTAGTTAAAAACCCATGTGTAGTCCCACCCACCTAGGAAAAAAAAAACTCTCCCATATGAAAGGTTTATGATTTATATCAATCTTTGATCCAACACCTAGGATTATGATGGGGTATTTTGGAGTTTTTTTAAGAAGAATATATTTCAACAATGTGAATAAATTCTATTAAAACAAGTGAAGGGAGGTGATAGGGCGTACATCGTAAAATTTTATTCAATACCTTCTTTTTGTGTGGACTCTTTCTTCTCTCTCTATTTTGATCAACTACACTATGATTTCACCATGGTTTAATATGTTTGATGTTAAGAGTGTAAAAGAAGGTAGTTTATTTTCTAAGAGTATAAATGGATAAGGTTTTCACCCTTGGACATAAAGTTTCTTTCTCTATTCAATGTTTTTTGCATTGTGCCATTTCTTTTAATTCAATTATGAGATTACTAATGGCATTGTACATGTGTTCCTTTTCTCATTGTAATACTTTTCACATGTAAGGTCACATGATATTTTTATGTTAAGAAGGGTGTATCTCTAAGCTATAGCACAAGTAATCTTCAAACAAGTATCATAAGGATTTCTACTTCTAATGATGGTCAACAGTTAACGAAGCCAAGGTTTCAATGAACTTTTAAATTTTACATGCATGCTTTTGAATGAGAAGAATTTGAAATGATACTCATTAATGGGTGTGCCATATTAGGTTCTAATAATAGTTTTGGCTTGGGGACAAAATTCCCTTGTGGGATTGTTGAGAGAACCATAATCTTTGGCTTCTTGCAATGATGGGGGAAATCTTGTAATTTAAATTCATACAAGTAGGCTTCAATTTTTTACTCAAACTCAAATCATACATATGTCAAAACCATCAGTTATTGGTTTTACCAAGAATTCAAGCCACGATATCAAGATATTATAGCTCTATTACATGTTTATGCATAAACTAACAATGGAAGAAACATAACTATTTTAAAATCTAGGATTACTTTTGATTTGGCAATTGAATGGAACTTAATTTTATAATAACTAGATAGGTAACCTAATTTGCATAATGAATTCTATATTAAGGGAATTCAAAATGCGAATGTAATCAATTATGGAGCTTCTTGGTTGGGTTGATAGTTTCTCCACATGGACAAGACAACATTAATATTAATATTGTTTGTGAATAGAAATAGGATAAATAATCATATATCTTATTTATCAATAAATCTAAATACAATCGAAAATATTAAGATCTAACATTATGAGAAAAATATTTTATGCATAACTCAATATGGTCAACCTATTCCCATTGTTATACAAATCTTAAAACTAGAATTAAATGTTGACAATAAGAGAGAATGTGCACAACTTTTAAATTAACATATTTAACTAAGAAAACAATATCAATTACTAGTGATGAAAACCTATTATTATTAGTTATATAGTCATGTCACTTTAGTTATATAGTTATATAGTCATGTCACTTTAGTCATGTCACTTTACACCTCCTCAAGATAGAAGGACAAAATTTCTTTTTGATTTTATAATAAGTAAATAACTTTCTAGCCATAATAAATCATCCTATAACATTGAGAACCATCATTCATTGTTGAAAGTAGTTAATAACTAATATTATAATTTCTCAATACCCGTATGAATACAATATTTTATATTAGATACAATATCAAATCACATAACAACACCACAAGAATTAATGGCATACACTTTGTCATATTTTTTCTCTTCACGATCTACTTCTATATCATTAAAGTTTTTAAATCTTCCTTGCGTATTGACTTCTCTACAATATAAATATATTTAATATGTTTTTCATGGATTTGAGGAAAAGCTTTCTAGATGGCTTCCATTAATACTCATATTATGCAAATGGTGGATTTATTTTCACACACCTAAATGATATTTCCTTGATTGTTATGAGCATGACTTTCTTCACAGATTGAGGGGTATCTTCCATGGATACACCTTCATATTAATATTTAGGATCAAGAGTTCAGAATATTATTACATCCTATCATATATTTATTAAAGCATTAGGTTTCAAGGGTTCCTTCACATCCTTTGTTATCCTCATTAAATGAATATTCAAAATGATCATAAATTCATATACATATGAAAGAAAATTACATAGATTTTTTTTTTTTTTATAGCCCTTAAGAAAAACATCCCATTTAAATGATTACTCATACAATATCCATTTTCCAAGATACCATTGGATAATGTATTTTAACTACTCATATATACCATAACTTTACTTTGGATGAGTAATAGATTTATTGCAATAAAATTATTATTTGGCATCATATCTATTAGATTTGAAAATAAATTCCCCTTACATTGAATTACTAATCATGTAACAATTACTTGTTTCATTGATGCTCATTTAGTTGAGAGTTCTATTAAAAAAAAAAAAATTGATTTGTACCAATGCATAGTCATGCTTACCCTATCATCCACTTTATCAGCCTTTCATAAACAAGTTGAACTCCATATGTTATGCTATGGGATCAAATCCCATATATCATGGAATCAAATCCCAATTAGTGGAATCACTATATGAGTTCTTCAATTCAATAAGGAATGGAGACCAACATATTAGGGAATTGGTCTTTTATTTTTTAATGGAGTCACTCTCTATTGTTTTAAAGAATTGTCACTCACATTGTGTTAAGCAATTTGGGTTATTGTTCTAAAGTTGAAAAAGTAATAGTAAATCAAAATTAATAGAAACGGCATGGTAAAATGCAGAAATTAAAATAAACTAGATAAAATAGTAAAATAATAAAATGCAGGAGTTAAAATAAATACTAAAAAAACATAAATCTAAATTAAAAAAAAAAAACATGCAAACATTTTTTTTAATACAGTGGATAGACCAATCTTAAATATTTTGGAAATGGTTGTTCAATAAAGGAGGCCCATATATATGTTGAAATAGGTTGTATATATATGAAATGATTGTTCAGTTAAATAAAATAAACAGTGATTCAATCAAGGAGGCCAATATAACCGTTATGAGAAACCCTATATACATTGTTTGGAAAATTTCCAAGGATATCCATATAATGCTTTTATTATTCAAAAACAGCTAGTAGAAAATAGTTAACAATAATGAACACAACATAGCTAAAAGATAGTAACATTAATTTTTAAAATTTTCACTCATCTGTGGAAGAAATAGGAGATTTTTCGTGGAATGGTTATTCAAGAAAAGAGGTCGATATATTCGTTAAATAAATGTTACACTAGCTAACTGGTATCAGTCTGACAATTCCATTTCTAATTTTGATGTCGATTACTTCATCATTAGATTCTACCTAGGGCATGTGAAACTTATTCTAAATTTAGAAATGTAATGGTTAAATCAAATATAGTAAAATGCACTGATTAAAGAAACTGAAAACCGAAATCATGAATCGAAATTAAAAGAAAGAAAAACATGATTGTTTTATGCCTGCCTTTTTAAAAAGACCACCTCTCCCATTTGTGGAAGAGACAGATTTTCCTCTGAAACCGTTATTCAAAAAAGGAGGCCAATATATCCATTGAGAGAAACCCTACATATATGTATCGAAGGTCGCAGAAATTTCCCATTTACTTCTTCCTTGTCATGAACCTCTGCTCTCGTTGGATGTGTCTGTGTGTTCCGATCGAGTATGTTTATGCATGTCTTGTGGGTCTGGTATATGTACTTGGGCATCTCAGTCTGTGTGCTTGTGCGTGTACCTGTGACATGTCTGTCATGTAAGTGAGTATGTGCAAAGTCAATCATGTTATATAAGGAGGCAATTGGATCATCCACTACTGCGTAAACAACTTCCTAGCTTTAGAGGAAAGGCGGTTAAGTTCTCTAGGTCTTTTAATTTCAGGTATATACTATAATGATTCATTTGTGCTCTGTTTCTTAGATTTGGAATTTAGTCTAGATTCTTTGATCTTGCACAGTGACCATAGATCCTAGAATTGAGTAGCTTCTTTATTTCCATAAATACTTGAATTAAAGTTACCCCATTCCTCCGGTAGTGCATTTAGTACAATTGTAGTCATTTCCTTTTCAGACATGAATTCTCCCAGATCTTGTAGTTGATCTCGCATTTCAGATATCCTCATAACATAGGAGGATATTCCATATTCCCTTGACATATTCAACTTGTAGAGTTATTTACTTAATGAGATTACTTCTGGAGCACTGCTTATGGAATACAACTATACTAGTTTCTCATGTATTTATTTTGAAGTTTCGAGTTTGGATACATATGGGATGAAGGGATTCTTGATGGATTTTATAACAATCCTTTGAGACCTAACTTCCTCTTTCATGTAATTTGCAATACCTTGAGCATATTCCTTTCCTGGTTTTGTGATAGACCCTTTGAAATGTTACATAACTTCATTTTCAATAAGATTCAAATTTGTCCTTTTCTTCCTTGCAAGATAGTTTGAAGGCCCAACCAATTTGTTGGTTTCCTTGCAAAATGACATTTCGACAAATTTAGACGTGGACATAAATATATAATTACACTATATGATGCTACTTCTTCTTGTTGTTTCTTTGATGTTGATGATGATATAGAGAATAAAAATTCTCCTTGATGAGGATAATTTCCTTCAATAATGATTATTGATCCCATAGAGAGGGATATCCCTTGGATCCTTTGATGATGGAGTATTTGTTGATGAAGATCAATGATGAACTGTTGATTATTTATTAAATGGAAAGGATATTGCTTCAATGGGAGAGAGATTGCCTTAGAATCTTGATGACAACTCTTTCGATCTAGCTTCTTTTGGATGAATAGTTTTTAAGATACTTCAACTTGAAAATGATTGAGAGTGGATCCCGGGAATTCTTATTTGATGGGTGATGATATGGTCTTGACCTTGAATTTCTTCTCTTGGATGAATAAACTTCAAGCTTACCTTGATTTGTAGAACTCTTCAACTTGATTAAATGTAGGGTTTTGGACTTTTTTTCTTGATGATGATCCCAAGACTTATTTTGGTGTAGATTTCTTCCTTGATCTAGGGTTATTATGCTTACTTTGTAGATCTTGACTTCAAGATGATATTTGTTTCGACGCCTTCGTCGAGGTTTGATCAATGAGTGTCCCTTCATAGGATTCCCTTCCTTGACTTAGTCACCTTAGCTCTGAAACCATGTTGAGAAATATAGGGCATTAATATTATGTGATTTATTCACTATTGATAACTTCTTATGAATGATTTTTACTTCTTAGACTATGATATTGTTTTAATTATTTTATTATAGTGTTATTCTTCATAAAACAACTATGAAAGCACAAATGATAAAGAGATAAGGGACACAAAATATAGGATATCATCCAGGGGTAAAACCTCTTCGACCTCAGAGGAAAACCCAAACAAATTATTCTTCTTATAGAGACTTCAATTGATGAATACCAAGACTAATACCCTTGACCTACTTTCCACTCAAATACCAAGACACAAAGCTCCCTTGATGAGATCCTTAGTCAATGATAGTCAACCTTCCTTCCTCCTTCTCAACTTGTCCTCAACCTCAGCTTTCTTCTGCATCATACCTTCGCTTATTTTGACCTCCTTGAATTAAGTCTGCAATATTTTACCATAATTCCAAAACCCTAAATCATGCATATGACCTTATCCGATGACTTTTTTTCTATATTTTTAGCAGGATGTATCTTCCTTCATAACTCAGGTTGTAATATACCCTTTCTTCCTCCTTGACTTAACCTTCCA
>APFE030750482.1:41800-81425 GCA_000404065.3 Pinus taeda | reverse complement strand
GCTGGGGGTTGTTGATGCATCATCTTGTTGTTGAATCTCTTCTGAGTGTTGGTTGTACGCAAGGTTCATCTGGGTATATGCGTACATGTGCTGGTTTATGGATTGGTCGAAGATCGAATGGTACAGGTTCAGGGGGAGCATATAATGCATTGTTGGCATTATGGTAGCATAGAAAGAGAACATGGATGTTGATCTAAACATGGCTGCAATATGTCTCTATCTCTTTGATGGTCGTTTATGGTGTTTAGTGGATTATGATTCTTCTTTGCAGATCTGGTTTATAGTCAGGGGGAGCATGTTCTTAAGGGGAGCATAAACCCTTTGCCCTTGATGTCAAAAGGGGAGAATGACGTTGAGGATCTTGAGGTTTCCATCAAGTCCAAAGGGGGAGATTGTTGGCATTATGATTCTGGTATGACTCTATGATACAGTGTTGTACTTGATGGCAACTCACTCAAATGGCAATGGTCTGTTCAGACTCTCAAAATGATGGAAATTAAGAGGCTCGCAAGTGAATGGTTCAAAAGGTGCGGACCCGCAGGTTCACCGTGCAGGAGGTGCAGTCATACCCGCAGGTAACCCGTTTAGTAGGTGCGGAACCCCAGATCACTCACTTCAAGGTAGTGAAGCACGTTCACATGGGGTTTCTTATGTTTGGCCCATGGTATTTAGCCTGCCTTTTATGATGCTATGGTTTTGGCCCGTGGTATAGGATCTATTTTAGCCCCGGTTTGGATCCCTTGTATTGGTTATTGATGGTTTTGTCCCATAGTGTGAATAAGGGCTTGACTATAAATAGGGAAGGAGATCACTTGGCTAAAGTAACTTTTCAATTGAAGATCTTGAGATCTGAAATTTTGGGTGATTGAAAGCTAGATCTAATTCAAGGAGATAACTTAACTTAAGGTGAATCAATTGGCATGTCGTGATCTCCCGGGCGCATGAACAGATCTATGGATCTGACTGACTGTGGCACATTGGTGTACTGAAAATCTGGCCCTAATCAGAAGTCCACAGGTGATCCGAAGGCGCAGTGCATGGGTATGCAGCGCAGTCAAAGGCGAAGTGCGTGGGTACACAACACAGTAAAAGTTGCAGTGCGGGGTACGCAGTATAGGAGAAGGCACAGTGCGGGGCGCACGCAGCACAGTCAAGCGCGAAGTGCGAGGTACGCAGGCTCGAAGAAGGCACAGTGTGGGTCTACGCAGTAAGTCAGAAGTGAAGGTGCGGATCTAAAGAAAATTTCGCAGAGCAGAAGAACAACCAGTGCAGATCTGCGCAGTTCTGTCTCAGAAGAGCTGCAGGCATACGCAGGCCCCTATTGGTGAAGTTACGGCCTTATCTTGAAACAATTGTTGATTGTCTTTTATCTATTGCAGCAGAGTTCTGGGCTTAGATTTCTAGTATTCTTTTCTATTTACAACATTCTGAAGAGTGGGTAATTCATTGGTTTATTCTACAAGGAGATTGGGTGATTTTCATGTACTTGATGATTATTTGATGTTCATGAATCTAGTTTGAAAATTAATGAAACGGGGTCCTTAAAAGAGCAAAGGGGGTTGTAGCTCCCTTCCAGGAGAAACTAGAAAACGAGAGAGTTGTAGCTCTCTGCAGGTTGTACCCTGCGTACTGGTAAAGGACTGCACCAGTACAAGATCATTGTAAAAGGAGTTTCTAATTGAAAGAAGATAGAGACATATTGCAGCAGGTGGTTTTCACCCACATTGGTTTCCACCTTATATCTGGTGTTCTTTGGTGTGACTATCTGTTTTCCTTGTTCATGCTCATTATTTTATGGTACTAACATACAAAGAATAATTCAAAGTATAAATAAGGAAGATATATTGAAAAGAACTTGATAATACTGATTCACTCCCCCTCTCAGTATTATTTCCAACATTTCTACGGTACCCCCTCCAAGTAGTCTAGTTACTTTGATTGGAATCAACTAGCAAGATCCCGCCTTCCTTCTTATGTGCCTTTCGAGATCATAATACAAGTTTGTAATATGATTGTACCTAGCACTATTGTAGAAGAAGGTGCATCAATGAGTGTCCTTTCCACAACTGCTTGGCAAGTGCTTGGTTCACCATTGCTTGTACCTATTACACTGAATCTATTGGGCTTTAACAAAGGAACCAGTCGACTGTTAGGAATCCTTCCTCAGTTACCTATCACTTTGGGAGGAAAAAACATTTATCTGAAGGTGATGGTAGTCCCAGGACCTTTATATTACAATTTACTTCTTGGGTGTGACTATGTTTATCACATGGGAGCTATTGTTTCAACACTCTTTCGAGTGATTTGTTTCCTGCATGAAGGCATGATTGTCATTGTTCATCAGCTTTCATTTCCCAGTCCAAATATGGCTCCTAGTCAACCATATTCAACCATCTTCCCTAAATGGTCTATTTATACCAATGGTATCATCCCCGCCATGGGTTAATTATGTGGCAACCTATTCCATACTTACATCGACTGACAATCAATTCAGTGATGTTGTACATTATGTATTGGGGGCATTGGAACCAGATCTTTCCTTCATGACCACTTATGAGTTGTGATCGAAGGAGACCCGAGGATATTTTTTTGTATTGTGTCAACCTCGTTAAAAAATGAAACCAAGGGTCTCCGAGGATAGTTTGTTGTCTTGTGTCAACCTCGTTAAGAAATGAAACCAAGGGTCTCCGAGGATAGTTCGTTGTCTTGTGTCAACCTCATTAAAAAATGAAACCAAGGGTCTATGAGGAGAGTTTGTTATATTTTGTCATCCTTGTTAAAAAAATGAAACCAAGGAATTAAGCAGAGTTCCTTGTCTTGTGTCACTCATTAAAATATGAAACAAGGACCCCTGGAGCAAAGTTCCAAGTCGAGTCTTTGATTAGATCTCATAAAATTCTAGTCGAGTCTTTCACTTGATCTCGTAAAAGAACATTCATTCCACCCACCTGATAGCCATGAGTAGTCTAATAAGGTGAATGTAATGAAGCTTAGGGGCATGCACCCTTATCTATCTATGGACGAACCTAGTTGAAAAGATAAGTTTCCCTGTAGGTTATATGATTGTTCTAACACACCATTCACCTTTGTCTATACTGGATGAAGCCAAGGAAATGTTTTGTCTTATGGATGAAACCATCCTTCCTAACCACAGTAGTTTCCATATGGTTACAGGAAACTCTCCTTTTCATCATGCTTGGGGCATGCAAACTTTTTTTCCCCTTTTCAATTTTTAGTTTTTTCATTTCTAGCTTTTTAGTTTTATCGTTTCTAGCTTTTTTAGTTTTGTCATTTCATGCTTGCATAAAAACGAAACCAAAACTGAGCATAGTTCCCCCATGGTTCAAGATCTTTAAAAAATGAACCCACCTTCAGTAAATAACCTTTGTGATTGCCATTCCATCAACCTTTTGAACCTTGGTTGTGTACCTCTCATCACCTCCATCTCTTGGCTGATCATATCCTTCCACTTGGCTATTTACGCTTTTTGGGGAACAACTACGATGAGTGGTCTTATTATCCAACCTCTTCATAGAAACCACCATGTTTTGCAAAGTTCCAAGCTTACCTGGAACCATTTGCTACCCTAGACACCCCTTGTTCCTCAAAATCGAGTCTTCTTTAAACCCTTTTCAGACTCGTTAACTATGAAAAGATTGTCAAGCACCGGCCTTTATAGCTCATTAAAGTGATTGGAAATGTCATCCCTCCTATATATTTTCATATTTTTTGGACCTGAGGGATTATCTCATGAAAAATTTCGAGTGATTGTCTTTTTCGGCTCATTAAAGTGATGGGAAAAGTCATCCATTTTGTATGATTTTATCCTTTTTCAAACTCAAGGGATTATTCTATGAAAAATAACTTCTGGAGTTTTATTTTTTTCCCTTTTAAACTCTCTAAACATGAAAAGGGCCGAGTTATCCTTGTTGTTAAACTCATTAAAACAATAGCGACAGGTTTGCTCAAAGGGAAAATTATAGAACAAGCATATGTTATCCTCCTCAAGATTGACAAAAATAAAGAGGTACTGGTTAGCAATGACTAGGGAAAAAGGGAAGAAACTTGAAGAAATTTATGGCAGCAGGTAACACTTTAACATGAAACTTTCACTCCATCACCATTATGTAGTCGGGTTGGGTTATTCCATTCATCAGTCATCCCACCATTGGTCATTTACACCATCCATATTTTGGGGTTAATGCTACCAATCCATCTCAGTGTCGTCGACATGTTCAAGAGAAGTCATTCAGTTGAGAAACCACAATCCAGTTAATGCCTCATCCACTCCAATACCTCCAACCTTCATTTTTTCATGACTGCCATTCATGAACCTTGTGTCGTCAGATCATTTTCACCTCCAGAAATCATTTTCTTCGTTTCGTGTCGTAGATGTGGGATACATCAAGGCCCTCCTATGATGAGTCTCTTCTTGTCGACATCAGCTCATTATCCAAGAAGTTGACTTAGAAACACCCCTTTCAGTGCTTTGAAGCTTGCATGCCTCAATGGTAAGTTTCTCACTTCTGGCGACAGGTTGACATCAATGGCCTTTGACCGAAATATTTTGCGTGGTGTTCGACATCGGATCATATATTAAAACCATATGAATTGTATTGTAGTACCTTGAGGGTCATTATCATTATCGGTGATTCCTCTCTGCCTGTTAACAGCTCACTTTATTGGCTGGTAATTAGGCGATGTCTTTCCATGTTTGAATTCATAACATCTCTTCACTTGGATTGACTTGTACATCAGGTGAAGATTGAATGAGTTTGAAGACCCTGGATCTAGTTGCATCCATCCAGGCTGCGATATATTCAGGGATATAAAAACATCAAATGTACAAAGGCGCTGCACAGATGGCCATCTGAACCAAGGATGATGACTCTACATCTGAAGAATCACCAGTCTGCATCTACAGACGACCATCTGATCTATGTACATGAAATGAATCTATAAAGCTGAGCATGGGAATTCCCGCCTCAAGTAGATCATGAAATTTATATTATGATGATGTATTGTATTGTAACTTATGTAGGTCACCTTCCAATTCGAAACCTCGGATCCTCGTGATAAAGCATTTCACCCGACATCAAGATTTATGACTTCATGCTTTAGGGGGCAACTGTTATAGACATATTTTGGCACTTCAACCCCAAACTTGTATGTCGATAAACTAGGGCTCTTCAACCACTCAAAGAGTTGTTTTATACCCTAAAAGAACATGGTCATCTGATTACATAATTCCCAGAAGTTCCACCTGAGAAACCATCCAGAAATGGCCTAAACTGAACCATACTGACTGCTCCACTCACAAGATGCGTTGCATACTGAGTATTACACTAGCCAGGTACAATGCATACTATTTGGGCCTTCCATATGGTGTGATGGGAAAGGATGGACAAATGTCCTAGACAGTTTGCTAGGTGGTTTCTCATGGAATCTTTTAGAAACTTCTCCTATGACACTTACCTCTCTGAATTCGCCCAGGGATGAGTAAGAGATCCAAGAAATCTCCAAGTGGAACCAATTGTAACAAGTGGAATGACACTAATCAAAACCCCAAAGATAACTCACACTCTTGCACACATCTATAAATGGATCCCTCATCTAAGAGATCCAGAGTCTGGAATATTGTGAATTGTAAGGAAGTGATAATAGTTTGTGATTGAGAAAGGAGCATTGTATTGTCGGTGTGATCTTGCTATTTCATGAGGTGAAGAGGGATTGATGCTAGGAGGATGATGCTGGATCAGGCAACTAGGTTGTAACTCTCCCTTTTATTTAATAAAGTTCTTCAAGTTTTGTTCCATATGATTGTGCAATTGTGAATGTTATCATTTATGTATGCTATTTTATGTTCATTATATATCTGATTCTGTAATGTTTATGTTATAATAGATCGAGATGCTTTGATGGTTCTTTGTTACTATGTTTTCACAGGTACTCTCCAAGTGAGATAAGTATGGAGAGGAGTTGCAAGCTCTGGCAAGGGGGAGAGAGATCAAGCAAGGGATTAAGAGGAAGCTCTAGGTTAGTCCCCTCATCTTTCTCTTATCTATTGTGCATAGAAGAAATCATTGAATTACTTTAAACTATTGTTTCTAGGGTAGCTGCCAAACCTAGAGGGCTAGTCAATTGAGAAGAGACTAGTTTTCGTAGAAACAAGCCCCCTACCCTGTGGACATGTCATGGCCCTCCTCAGCCTCTTCTATTGGCGCTATTGTTGTTTCTGTTGTCTGTGCTATTGCTGCTTCATCGACTGGCTTCTGCTATGTAGTTGCCTTTGCTGCTGCTTTTTCTTGGCGCCTCGTTTCAGTCAGCTCTATGATGCATAGCTTTGTGTGATTATTCCTTTGCTGAGCTGCGACCCTTTCCATTCTTGCCAAGTCTAGGGTGTGCCATTTCGGAGTCCATGTTTCCAACACTATGAAGATGGCATCATCAGTGGCAATGAATGGGAGCTTCGTCCATGCCTTTAACGGATCCTTCCTCGCCTGGACATAAATGTTGTACATGTCAACTTTAAACTATGTAAATCTCTATAGAGTGGCGTACACTATGGGAGAGAACCATGGTCTTCTCTTGATCAACATCTAGATTCTTTCCTCCATCAACACCCAAAAACCCTTGGTGGCGCGAATCTACTTTGCATCCTTAGTGGCCTAGAGCGAAGCGTACTTCACGGCCTCAGGTATGTCCTGGTCGATAGCTGGGAACTGGCTATCTTCTGGTAGTTTTCCTGCTATCAACAAGATGGATAAGAGAAGCCACGCATAGTGGAAGTCCTTACCCTACTCTTGGGCCTCTTTGCAGTTTGTCAAAAATTCCTCATAGAGAAACTTTGCTTAGTTGAACTGGACCCCTTCTGTGCACTGTTTGGCTAGTGCAACCACAGGCATTTGTACTTCATCAGTGCGACACTTCTGCATTAATTTGTTGGCCAGGACTTGGGTGGCCACATTCATGCCTTTTTCCTTGATACTCGCAATTGCATAGCATTGCTTCTTCTTTTCTAGCTTGTATTTAGTTTTCATGGCTTTTGCGAGAGCCAAATTGCGAATTTTGCATGCCATCATCACGGGGTCCTTTCCCTTATAAGGAAGTTAAGAAATCTAGTGAATAAGCTCTATCCTGACGGGAATGGGCTCCTCTAGCCATAAATACCCATCATGCACTAGGCACAGCAGCTACCTGTTGACGAAAATGGTGATGGGCGCATGGTGAAAGTGGGGTATCCATCGTAGATGAAGTAGCTGGCCTTCTCCACACTACACAACCATTTTCGTGGCTCTAGCATGGTTACTTGCCCCTCTGAATTTTGCTTCATCAAGCTCTCCATTGCTAGGTGTAGGAACTTCTCGCTATTTGCGAGGTCCCAATCTTTGAATTTTAGGGTAGGCACTCAGCCTAGGAGCGGGCTTTCAAAAGTAATTCTGTCGAGGAGGAGCAAGATCTGGAGTGCACTGTTCATGGCCTCCAAGTCTTTAGGCGCACTAAATTTCCCTTTCCATGGAGGGATGTATGTGGGTAATTTCATTGCGGAAGGCATTGGTGGGACGTCCTCCTCCATGTTGTCTTGCACCTCTATTTGATCAATTAGAGCCTGTAAATCCTCCTCCTCTTTGTCCAATTCAATGGTGACGCCCTTGCCTTTTTCTTCCATTAATATTTTGCCAAACCGCGGGTTTCTTGGGGACACGCAGACTGGTCCCATGGTCTATTTGTCTTTCTTCGTCCATAGCGTCTGTGGTGATTTTGGAACTTCTGGTGCAACCACTGCACCTCTAGGCTCCTCAGCAATATCTTTGGAAAATTTCACACCTGGCTTAGTACAATCATCATGGTTACATGAGATATGTTCTGTTGCATACTCAAATATGGTAAGATTGTTCGACGCTCAATAATTTGCAACTGCTCAAACCCCAAAAAACCAAGTGTTGTCTCATGGTTAGTCCTTAGAGTTTTATAGTGGCTTTTGAATTTGAATTTTATCGTTCCCCCCACTTCTAAGTCATTAATGCATTCTTGGCAGCAGATCGTCCTAAATCTAGCCCTTAATTCATGTCTTAATTGTCCACCGCCCATTCCATTTTGCCTTGAATTGGACATCTCGTCATGAACAATGACGTCAACAGTTACTTCCCAGTTGACCCACGCGGCAGTGCAGTCCCCTGTGTGTGGGCGTGAACCTTGTACCATGTTGATTCTATGCATACCTCCCTCACTGCACAGTTCCCAAACAAACTCATTTAGAGTCTCATGCTCTCTTTCAACTGTCTGGAGCACTAATACTATGCTCCCTATGGTTAGTTAGGTGGTCGCACCATTTGTGTGAGACTCCAATTTGCCTTCCAGTCTAGTCCGTGGACACTCCTCAATTGCCCTCACGACAGCCAGCACAACACATTCTATCTTATGTGGTGTGCTTCTCTTGTTACTATGTTTGGTAAGGTGTGGTCTCAGCCATGGTAGCAGAGTCAGAAATTCTCGGTGACAATCATCTAACATAGTGGTATGATCATCCATATCTCGCCTTGTCATCCTTGGTTTATGATTGAGACATGCTTGTGTGACCTCGTTTCCCAGTCTTCTGATCTCAACATCCATCCACATGCTTTTCTTCCTCAATCGTACCCAATATTCTTCGAGTTCATGAAGTCTAGGGTTCTCTTGTTAAATGGATTCCTGAATCCTTACATGTTTGTCCTCCTGTAGCCATATGATTCCTTCATTCTGGTCTTCGCGTACTACCCTAACTATGGGAGCTATTACGTGAGGATTCCTTTCATCCAAAATTATGGTTGTTAGAAAATTATATATTACGGAGCAATGGAACACATAAAATATTGCAGAAATATAAACACAGAAAATGCACAAAACAAGAGAGACACAGATATACGTGGTTCACCCAGTTTGGGCTACGTCCACCTCGAACACCCAGTCCTTCCTTTCTATTATCCAGCAAAATGAAGAGACACAACCTATAGCAAAGCCGCTGTAATATCCTCTGTTCTTCTCTCACAGTCTCACCTCTCTGTTTCTCGCTCACACACAGAATACACATCTATATCGCCGCCTCAAATACAATACCCTCATAAAAAGAGAGGGGTTGCCTTCTAGGGCAAAAAACCTAAACTAAACATAAGTTCTACCGTCAGATCATCCGCCTAATGAACGGCTCAGATTGACTAGAAATTACTATACTTTTACAAGGCAAATTTACATCTGTTTTTAGCTTCGGGCCGCTGCCCCCGAGCCCCCGCCGGGGACCGCTGGCCCCGCGACCCCCAGCCAGGGGGGATCGGCCCCCCGGACCCCCGCAGGGGGGACAAGTCCCCCCCGTGCCCCCCCGCGTGGAGGACTGTACAAAACTTGCTGGGGTATACATCCGGCTGAAACAAAGACCTCTGAACAATCATGCTCCACACACAACAATGGTTTTGACTCTATTCCACACCTTTGGAATCATTTCTACACTCACATTTTTGCATGTGGTCCTATATTCCCACTGAACCATTGGCACGTGCAGGTCTTAGTCAGTTCGTCTCGCCTGGTAAACATTGTTTAGTACTCTGCACATCCTATGAAATTCTTTGTCACAGAGAATTGGTAAAGTGCGTCACCCTTCCTACTGTATGGTTTGTTCCAATTCTCTAGGCTGAGGTTGGTGTGCATTTGTGCGAGTTGTACAACATGTGTCTGTAGCCATCGAGAAAGGTGGGTGTGCAAATCATTCTGCCCCATCTAATTGGCTTTCATTTGATGCTGGGGTTTTCCGAAACGTAGGTGCATCTTCCTTCTACATCCGCGCCAGTCTTCAAAAGTTCCTTGATGCATACCCCACCATCGTGCAGGTGTTACGTGCAGTTCCCACTTCAATGCATCGAATCGTTGCTGCTCTGATACTACACTTTCGAATTTTCTTAGAAATTCACCCACCGCTGACAATCCATCATATGCCAACAACTCCCTTGCCTCTATTGTTACACAATGTAATGACTTGATCAGCATGTTGCAATTCAGTGTTGTTACTTCATGCAACTGATTCTTCCATCGCTCTATCTCTTCATCTGAATCTGAAGTGTAGGAGCTTTCACACTCCCATGAAATCCTTCTATCTGTTGTTGGATTCACCCAATCTTTTCCTTGTGCAATTATCATGTAGATACAGTTGATATCGTCATCACTATCATAGTCATGCACCGGTTCAGTGTATTGCACTCCTTCGGCTAAATCCAGCGGTACTACTACGCGTAGTGACTTTTTATCAAAGATCATTTTGCACTTCTTCAGATTTATGACTCCATTCATATCAGTAGCCCAATCTATCCCTAGTAGTGCAGGATAGGGATTGATGTCATTGACAATCTCTATCACTTCAAAGCCCGCCTACATGCTTGCGCCTTCAATATCGACTATCACCCCTTGCAATCTTCACATGGGAGAAATCTTCTACTAGTTCGCCATTTGTACAAGAATAGGGGACCACTGTAACATGGTTCTTCGCATGTGTTCCCATGTTTGCTTTGGTAGTACATTCATATCGGAACCCAGGTCCAGGATTACTTGATCCATTTCATACTCGCCGATTTGTGCAGTCAACCTCATCTCCCTTCCTATGCACAATGCATGCTTTCCTAGTTTTCAAACCACGCATGATTCTCCTGACCCTGCACACCTAATGACAAGTTCTTATGGCCCTTTGACTACCTTGTTGTTGTGCAGTAGTTTCATGCATGTCTCCAGAAAGGTAGTGAGTATTGAAGGATCCATCCATGGTTCTAGTTGACCTTACTACGTGAAGTGGAGGCCTACGTGAGGCTCTTCTTAGCTTCTATGAATGTCTCCTTCGTGTGTTCTAAATAAAACTTAGGTTCCTTTGTAGGAGCCTTGCGAACCCATGCACTTTCTTCTGGCTACTTCCCTTTATCATCTCCCATTTTCATACCACTCCGGAGCATCATGTTTACATTTGGGTCTTCCTAGCACAATTCAGACATCATCATTTGTAAATTCTGGGTTGTAGGGGTTGGAGTATCACCTTTTCATGCATCTTCACTATCAGCAAAGGACAATCTTCTGCCTCATAATCAAACTGACTATAGTACCAACATGATATCCTAGTCGGATTCGTACAATCGCAGGCATAATGCCCTGGTCCTCTGCAATTGTAACAAATCATCTAGCCACGACAGCTTCCTGGTCCCGTCCCACCTTGACCCTGACCGCGCCCTTGAAACCTAACATGCGCCATACCTGCATTTGGGTCAAGGGCTCGTGTTTCGACCTACAACCTATAGGCAAGAGTCTGATCCATCATTAGTTCATAGCTTTGGCAGGTTCATTCATCATGGCCTACCAACCTACAGAAATTACAAAACAACTGTTGGGACATCTGCGTATACTTCTACAATAGATGATAATTATATGTGGTATGTTGGATTTTAAGCCTCTGTGGAAGTTTTCTGTAGCTTCATGTTCCGGATTATCCACAGTTTCCAGTTCAGTCTGTCGACGTTTCAAACCCCAAAGGGGGTCCATCATCAGGACAACTCTGAAAGATAGATAGAAATGAAATGAGAGATGATGAAGGGAAGTAGCCAGAAGAAAGTGAGGTATGTTTTCCTCCTATCTGGCAGATCCGCACCATAATGCAGACGTCACACTCTACCCCGCCTATGCCTTAGGTCTTAATGGCATTGGCCCTCCTCCTGCCAAGTAGTTCGCAAAAACTAGACAATGATATTTGTCGTGGCCCTGGCCTTTGCATTTTATGCACCATACTTCCTCGCCTACCTCTGGCTGAGGTGCCCTATCCTGTTTCAAACTTTGCATCTCTAGACACAGATTTTGTAGCTACGTGTGGATCTGTTGGACTCCCAATCCAGGGTCTTGTATAGGGGTCTCATGCAACCTCATTTCCATCTCCAATGCTTCAGCCTGGGTGGAAAGTTTTTCCTGTGACAGCACCATCCTTAAGTCTGGCGTAAGTGAGGCCACAAACCATGCGCGATATTGTGCATCCAATAATATCATATTGGCTTTGCAGATCATACTCTTCAGTCTTTGGTCCAGATTCAAGGGTGTCTCACCTAGGAGAATCATGATCTCTTTAAACTCGATGATTTATTGCATCTTTGACTTTGGCTTTCTAAACTCCCTACTCAACATGATTTGGATCTCTGCAATTCCTGCATTCGGGTGGTAATTAGAATACTTGATATACCACGTTAATGCGCAATCCTAAATTGCACTCACCAGCATAGCCTTTTTTATATTATCATCCATGATGCCCTGTGCTTCCCATACTACTCTTACCACGAACCAGAATTGGTTCGGGTCTTCATTTTCTACTCCTGTGAACACCGGCAGCTCGATCGCACTTGCCATATTGAACTGCAGAGGTGGCAGAGGTGGAGTGGGTGGAGATGGAGGTAAGGAGAGTGAAGAGGGTGGTGGTGTGGGTGGAGGTGGAAAAAGTGGAATTCACTGCCTTATCAAACTGACTGCGCTTCTCGAAAAAGCCTTCACGAACTCGTCTCACTCTCCCGCGAAGGTGAAATTAAGGGATTGTTTTCTAATTCTTCACTGCTTCTGCTTTTGTAGATCTTTCTGCTCTGTGTAGTCCCAAACATTAATTTATTCACATAACCCACTTTTCACACAATAGCATCTTAATCCAAGTGTTCAAATATTTAACGTACTTACCTTGCAGTCCCTTGAAAAAACATCGCTTTGCCTTACTGTAATTGACTGTCGTGTCTACCAAGAACTCAAGGATAAATCCTCCTATTATCCAGTCAAGCTAGTGGTCCACAGTGTTATCACCCTAATTTTTTTTTTTCTAAGCTTTGGAAAGTTTTCCTTGTTTCTATTCATAGTCTTATAGGTTTTGATTCATCTCATCTAAATAAGTGTCATTCTCTTTTCCAAAAAAAAATTCACAGCCTCATTCCATGTCCTAGAAGCCTCACCATGTGTTTTGACATCAGTTTGATTCCAAAGGATTGATGTTAGTCTTGTTTTCCATGGTTTTTTTAGAGTCTAATATCTAAAAGAGAGTCTTGTTGGTATGGTCAAATAGGTTCAATACTCTATTCTTGCCTATCACTAATCCCACATCACACATAAGTTCCATGTGTCAAACTTGTGTCAAGGTTTCCGTAGTGAAAAACTCACTCTAGGAGTTTTCATAGCACAAAACCCAGAATTTGCATTGGTTGTGCTACAAAATTGGGGATTCTGAACTAGGAGTTTTTATAGCGCACTAGGAAATCCCTGAAGCAGCCTGTTTCAACATAAAAGACTACGTTTTTTTCTTTTACTAGTCAACTTCCAGAAGGGTTACTGAGCAGCTGAGAACTCCATTTTCAAAACTGAAAGAGGATTTTCTTCCTAACATACTTAACTACATAAACCGCTTTCAGTTTCTTCAAATTCGTTCTGAGGTGGGAGGAATGTATAGTTAAACTTGCGCTATGAAACTGTTGAAAGTCAAGCTTTGTCTTCTAGTTTGAGCAGTATTTTTCAAGATCCGTTTCTGGTCACAGGAAAAAGTATTTTGAAATTTTGAAGGAGGTTTCTATTCATTAACTCTCCAGATACAATAACCTATCTCACTTTCTTCATAAGTGTTTTAATTTGGGAGATACTAAGATTTCTTTGAAACCGTGATTTCGTAGAACAAATTTTTCCTGTTTTACACATGTTTTTCAAGGATAGATTCTAGACAGCTGGAGAAGTGTTTTAAAACACCAAGAGAGGTTTTTGTTCTAGACGGAATGGACTACAAAAAATTCCTTCAGTTTTGTAAAATATTTCATGGATGAGAAGATAAAGGCTCTATCCCACATGCCAATTTTCAAGGATCCTAAACCTAAAAACAGGGAAACATGTTCCCTGATTTCTAGGGTTTATCATCAACAATAAGGTGACAACGTGGGAGGCTTCATCAAATTTGACCTCATGATTTTGCAGCTGTAAAATAATTCTTTCAATGTTTAGATAAGGTTGTTGTAATCATAATAAGGAGTTACACTCCTAATTGTTTAAGGTCTTTAGAACTGCTAGTTAACAGTCAATTATATTAAATAGTTGGTTTTGAGTGTCAATAGGTGTCAAGTAAGGTAGAATTCGAATTCTCCTCATCCTAGAGGAAGGAATCTAAGTCATGTAATAAAATCTATATATGGGATAAGATGTAAGGCACCAGGGGCTGGAAAATTTCAGAGAAATACTCATATTGTGTCATTGTAGAAGATCATGTCTTTATGAATATAGTCTTTGGCTTTACTTCTCAAGATTCAGAAAGAGTTCAATGGTGGCTTGTTTTATGTTTGTCCTTATTTCCTTATCTGCAATAGTATGAATGTATGATACTTAGAATTCATTGACATGCTCTAACTTCCTTCATTCATTCATAGACTGTGTTTCTTACTTGTCTCTATGTGTTAACTGATATGTTGAACTCCAGATGCCCTAATTTCCATGTAAAGTTAATATAATTGTTATAATGAAGCATTTCTTGACTCCATAAGCCCAATGTATGTTTACTAATCATGTTCAACCATTCATATTTTTCACTAATTTCATAGAGTTAGCCATCTAATCTTTATCAAAATCTTTAACCTAGTGAGAGAGCCCTCTCAAGTTGAGGAGGCTAAGCCTCAGCCAAAAGTTAGTTTGAAAGAGTTACACAAGGTCTTCCTGGTTAGTAGCCTATCAGGGTTGGGCTTTGTGGTTTTTAGTGTACAAGTAGCGATCCAACCACTGCTCCTTAGATACTCATATATTTTTGTTTTCCTGCACTGCGAACTCGTGAATCTTTTTGTCCAACCACTCTTCAGTTTTTTTCTTTGTAGGGTTCTAGTAGCACGACATCAGACATCCTTTTTGCAGATCCCAGTCCTGGCAATGGAACCATTTTTGTTGGCTTAGTGGGGCCTGCCCCAGGTTTAGACTTGATTTATCCAAGAAAATCTCGGTACTACTGGCCCTTTCGATAATAGTCCGCGGAGCAAGGACTGAGGTATCACCTGAAGTAGTATGGGAGGGTGCTAGAACCAGGTTTCCACACCCTAGAGATGTTTGATGGGCTTCTAGAGGTCTGCGGTCTAACCTGTTGCTACGCACATTTGTGATCCCTTCACGACCTGCAGTGTGGCTTCTGCGCAGCCCTAATCGGGGCGCAACCCGTATAGTACCCAAGATCCTTGTTAATTAACTGATTACTTAACTTATGTGTGTAAGATCTATGGTTATTACAACATATTCATTAATCATAACAGTGTGTGTAATACATAAATGCATACAATCATAAAGAAGATAATGCACAATAAATACATAGGAATATGAATCAAATTCTCTTTAATTACTCTTCAATCTTGCTTACAAACCCAACACTGCCCTGCGCACTCAACTGCAGGGGTTTGCACACTCAGCTGCGGACTCTACTAGGCCTCTGCGCACTCAACTGCAGAGCCTCTTCCTACTACTACAACCCAATACACATAAAACTCTATTCTAAGCTCGAACCATTCCTTCACTATTCATCTATCCATCACTTCTTGACTAACTTTATAACTTAGAGTCTCGCTCTACTTATACAATCCCATGGTTCGTGGACCATGGGTAGGCTGAATTTACACTATTTTATAATAAAATTCTTAGGGCAGACAACCCTATGACTCAATTGTACACTTCGCACTCCACGCCCACAATTTGCGGAGTTTTACAACATCTATGACCAAAACTTGGGCTTTGTGCCCCAAAAAACTATTGTGGGTGGATTCCATGCCCAACATGGGGCATTGACTTTACTACTTGTAATCCGCCTTTGGAAGGAAATCACAAGTACATCATTATGGTTGTAGAATACTATATGAAGTAGGCTGAGGCCATGCCTACTTTTAAAAATGACAGTGAAACATTGGCCTTATTTCTCTTCAATCAAGTTATTTCACGATTTGATATCCCTAAAGAGGTTGTCACTGATCATGGCAGTCATTTCCAAAATCAACTGATATCTGAATTGGCTCTCAAGTTGGGTTTCCAGTAGGAGTATTCATCTCTATATTATCTTGAGGCTGATGGGCAGGTTGAAGCCGTGAACAAATCCCTTAAAATCATCTTGCAAAGGACGTTTGACAAAGCTAGATCCAATTGGCACATCATGTTGTATTCGACACTTTGGGCATACTGAATGTAAGTTAAGATTGCCATTGCCTTTACTCCTTTCAAACTAGTTTATGGGTTGGAATCTATCTTTCCTATTGAATGTGAAATTACTTCTCTTAAGCTAGTTGTTTAACTTCTTCCAAAGACTTCTAGTCTTGAGGAGCATCTTGTTCATTTGGAGCATCTTGATGAGAAACATCTAGATGCTGCCACAATAAACGGAGCTCATAAATAGAGGTAAAAACTCAATACGATAAAGTTGTACATCCTAGATATTTTTCTGAAGGTGACCTTGTCCTGGTCTACAATCAAGAAAAAGGCGCCTTGGGGGTAGGCAAGTTTAAGTCTATGTTGTACGGTTACTTTATAGTTAAGCGAGTTTTGAAAAAGGGAGCTTATGAATTAATTGACTTTGAAGGAAACAAGTTGGCGGAGCCCAAAAATGGGCTCTACCTTAAGAAGTACTTTGCTTAGGCTTCGACCGAGCACTTACTTGTTTATATATATTATATGTTTGTACATATCTATCTATCAGTTTTAGTGATGTTGATATTTTTGATCCTCTTTGGCATGTATTGATGGATGATTCAGTATATCTAGGATTTGTCGATGGTGCAAGTAGGCATACATAGAACCTTGCTTCTGTGGCTTGGGTGATTTATTATCCATCTGGCCAGTTGATGGTTTCGAGAGGAGTATGTGTCAGTCCTACTTTGAATAATATTTCCGAATATAATGTCGTTATTAATTTTCCATCCTAAGCGATATCTCTTGATATTGATTTGTTAGTGGTTTATTTAGACTCACAACCGGTGGTATCTCAGCTGAATAACATTTATTAGGTAAGAGATCCCTATTTATATTGCCAATATCTGATAGTACAATTGTTGCAACGATCATTTATTTATATCACATGTGTTCACATTCTATGATCAGAAAATTCCTTAGCTGATTCTATTGCTAATCAAGCATTGGACTGACATATAAATCATTCATTAAATAAAAAAACATTAAAAGTAATCGAAGCAATCATCATAAAATTGCATGTACATAAATAGAGTGTTTGTGTACAAAATAATACCCAAAAATTGGGACAAAATACCCTACAAAATTTGGGTGTATGCCCATCACCATGTCTAAGCATAAAAATATCTGATCATCTATCTAGCGGGCTCAGGATGAGCAACTAGAAAATAAACATCAGCATTGGCCACACTTTGGGAGAGCCGTACCCAGTCCTGTGGTACTCCTACCACATGATGCTACATATCCTCGGGTAGGTCCTCTATGGCTATCATGGTTACTTGGTGAGCCAGTCTCACCAATTTCCTCTGAATTGCATGGAGAAATCTCTCCATCTTAGCTATAGCCCCTTCGGCATCTCTTCCATGATGACTATGTCGAGGAAATCCATCAGGTCTCACTGGCCCCACATCTGGAACATGACCAATATATTTTTTAAGTGTCTTGTCCCATCAAAATATGTTTAAGTTCATTTATATCAAAAATCCAAAAAAATATTAAGAAATTAAGAAATTAAAAATTGTTACCTATGGAACCCCATGTTGCATTTGGTGGTAATACTAAATTTGGATCTCCTCGGAAATCCATCCCGACATAGGGGTAGTCATCGACTGCGATGACATGTTGATCCCACCATGTGAAAAACTCCTCATCGAAAGTTGTCCTGGGGAAATCACCACCACCTAGGTGTTTCATCAAGTCAGCCCATCTGCCCATCTGTGGATCCCTCGGGTTGCTGATAGTCAATAATACCATGGGTCGAAGCCCAGGTATTTTCTCAAAGAAGAATGTGTTAGGTCCCTATACTACTAGTGTAACCCCTTATTGTTATTAGTACAACCCCCTTATTATATTGTTGTGGCCATGTAGTCCCCATATTATTATTATTGTGCCCCATAGAAGCCCACTATTGTTATTATTGTGCCCTTACATTATTACTATTATGTCGGCTCTAATTATATTATGACCCCTTAGACTACTATGTACAGAAAGGAGGTCTTGTCATTTGTATCATCCAAGAATTGTTCATTTGTGTAATGCAAAGGAGGTTGCCCCCTCAAATAGGCTTATTTATAATGCATTTATCTATCTTTCCTATCTTTTTGTGAGCTTGTTTCATAACATTTGGTATCAGAGCTTTGATATTCTAGGGTTTTTCTGCTCCAAATAGGACATTGTGGAATTTGTGCTATAACTTTTTTCTGCGATGTTTCAGAAGCTAAACCCAAAACCCATTTAAGACGAAATCGCGCTGAACGTCAGATCCAAATTTCAAATCTTGTATCGCTATATTTTCTGAGATTTGATCTGAGGAAGTTAGGGTTTTTGCATGCTCCCAAATTCCATCTAAAATGGGACATTGTGGAATTTTCGCTATAATTCTTTTTCTACGAAGTTTCAAACTCTAAAATTAAAACCCATTTGAGTCAACACTTGATGAATCTTGGACATAAATTTAAGATATTGTTTCACTATATTTGTGGAGATATAGTCCAAGATATGTAGGGTTTTTGCAGGATCTCGAATTACATCCCAAACAAGTGACCTGGGGAAAATCATCATATATATCTCTCTGAGCATTAGATTGAGATTTCGTAAGAAGTTACAGAAATAGGTTGGACTATAGCTTTCTATGTACCATTTTTAGATCCGAAAGTTGAAACAGTGGCATGTGACACTTCATAGAAGTTCACTCTTTTGAAAAGGTATATAATTAGGTCATCTTGGGAGATTGTGCATAACTCTTTCTTGGAGAATCCAATTTCAATCAGACTGGTGGCATTGGAAGGAGGACGTAGAGGGCTATTGCATGCCGCAATTTTAGAACTAGGAGATCCTAAATTACAGAGTTACAGATGTTCCAAGATCGAGCTCCTAAAATCAATAAAAGGAGATATGAGGAAGTTTGATAGCAAGGATCCGGTAAATTGGATACTACAGATGGAGCAATATTTTGATCTAGATGAGGTGCAACTGTTACAAAAGGTACATATTGCATCATTATATTTAGATCCGAATCAATTTTCATGGTATGAAGGGCTTTGTTCTCATAAACCCCTTATCACGTGGTCAATTTCCATAGAGGAAATGATATCACATTATGAGGATACAAAGAGAAACACCTTCTTTATCCAATTGATAAATCTCAAACAAAAGGGTTCAATGGCAAAGCACATTGAGGACTTTCAAAAATTGAATATAAGGGTAAATGATATTCCAGAGAAGCAAAGGATTGATGTCTTCATAGGGACTTTAAAGGATAACATTCAAGTTGAGGTTCGTCTTTGGGAACTTGATTCATTAGAGAAGGCATTCAGGTTGGCAAGAAAAATTGAAAGCGAAATTATGGAAACAAGGAATCCCAACACTCATGACTATAATTGTGGTATTATTTTTTCTCCTAGCCTTCCACAACCTACAAGGTTTACACCAAGGAAGAAAAAAAAGAAAAAGGGCTTTGTTACAATTGTGATAGCAAATACATTAAAGGTCATAAGTGTGATGAGAAGAAAATATTTTACATAGATTATGAAGAGGAAGAAGAAAAGGATCAAGAAACATCAAAAGAAGAGGATATACACTAGGAACCTACCCAAAAGAAAGAAGAAATCAATCCAACCATATATTGTAAACCATTGGAAAGAATTACCACTCCTCAAACTCTCAAGATAGAAGGACATATCAAGAAGAAAAAGGTTCAAGAAGTGAGAGATCACATCGAGAAAGAAGAAATGAATCTGACCATATCTTGTAATGCATTGGCCAGAATTAGCACTCCTCAAACCATCAAGATAGAAGGACATATCAAGAAGAAAAATGTTCAAGAAGTGAAAGATCACATCAAGCATCAAGAAATGAATCTGACCATATCTTGTAATGCATTGGAAGAAATTACCACTCAAAATCTCAAGATAAAAGGACATATCAAGAAGAAAAAAATTCAAGCAATGAAAGATCACATCGAGCATCAACAAGAAATTCTCCAACTTTTAAAAGATAACGCCACTTTGGTGCAGAATCGAATGAAACAACAGGCAAATCAACATTGCAGTGAAAGAAGTTTTGATGTAGGCAATTGGGTATTTTTACGGCTACATGTCAAGCAAGCTATTTATGAGAAGGAAATGTTGGAAATACTACATGCATTTAAGAAATGGTGACCTTACCTAATGGGAAGACACTTCAAGGTAAAAACGGATCATGATAGTCTTAAATACGTTTTAGAATAAAGATTATCTTTAGAAGAATAAAAAAATGGGTCACAAGTATGTTGGGTTATGACTTTGAAATCACCTACAAAAAAGGGAAGAAAAATGTTGTTGTAGATGTACTCTCAAGAAAGTTTGAGGATGTGGAAGCATTTCTTTGTGCTATTTCTATTATCCAACCAGATTGGATCAATGAAGCAAGGGATGAATGGAAGAAGGACGAACATGTATGGCTACTCATTCAAAAGTTGCAGAAGATCCCAGTTCAAACAATATTGCCAGAACTTGGTGAGAAAGGAAAAATCATATTGAAACCTAGAGCAGTCACAAAAACAAGAACCTGACAGCTATGAAATCGATCAATTTCAGAGTATCTCATCAAGTGGAAGAACTTACTCACTGAAGATTCCACATGGGAGGACAAGAATTTTATACAGAAGCATCAATAACTACTCAAGTGTTGAGGACAACACTTTTTGAAGGAGAGGGGCATGTTAGGTCCCTATATTACTAGTGTAACCCCTTATTGTTATTAGTACAAACCCCTTATTATATTTTTGTGGCCATGTAGTCCCCATATTGTTATTATTGTGCCCCATAGAATCCCACTATTATTATTATTGTGCCCTTACATTATTATTGTTATGTCGACTCTGATTATATTATGACCCCTTAGAATCCTATATATAGAAAGGAGGTCTTGTCATTTGTATCATCCAAGAATTATTCATTTGTGTAATGCAGAGGAGGTTTCCCCCTCGAAGAGGCTTATTTCTAAGGTGTTTATCTATCTTTTATATCTTTTTGTGAGCTAGTTTCATAACAGAATGAGCATAAGATTGTGCCATACCCAAAATTATTTTTCTAAGCCTTTTGAATGGAGGTCAGTTGGTTCTTCATATTAGTCAGTAGAGGTGTGCACAAATCAAACATTGTGGTCAGACATTCCACTGCTAGGCTCATAGATACTCGTGAGGCCTGATGTAAAGTAGCAGAATCATTTACCCTAGAAATGGTAAATAGTATAATTTTCAAGGACAATATCTCTACTTGCTTGATTATAATTTGGCTTCCAATCTTTTCAGGATGACCATGAAAATATCTGTAGAAGTAGTCTATACACTAAGACTACCCCTTGTCCTACCAGTAGAATGCACTACCTCTCCCCTTTGAGAAAGACCAGTAATAAAGTAAATATCTTCGATCTCGATTCTTACGGGCATTTGATCGATCATAAATGCATCATCCTCTGCACTCCAGTAATGTATCAACAACTCAAGCAATCGTGTGTTTTCTTTCATATTAGGCATTTAAAATAATTTTAGCAAGACACAACCTCTTAAAGCATCCAAGGCATTTTCGTCCTCCAATACTTGCTAATCAATAGCAGTATGATCCCTTTCTCTCCAGGTGATGGTCATCCTACCCAAAAACTATGTTTCAAACCATTAGATTTATGTTTTAAATGTCCTACTCGTGCACACATAGGTTGCATTTTTACATAGTTGCGTGTAGGGCCCTCGTATATGTGGGTTACCTATTTTCAACCCGCATGTACGCAAAGTTGAAATTTTTGACATATTTTCCCACTGTCAAAAATTGGAAAAAATCATCTAAAAAGTATCACAAATAATCAAAGACATCATATAATGGTTACTTGGAAGTTTTGGAATGATTTGAATGGTTCAATTGGTCAGAGGATTCTTGTTTGAGTTTGTCTCCATAGCTCCTTGCTCAAAACACAAATGACAAAATTGTGAGTCCAAAAGTCTTTATATAAGTTGAAAATTAAAAATTATTTTTTCAAAAAAATGATTTTTATCTTATGGACTTTTTGACGTTTCGGCCTGGAGTGTCAAGAATGTGTTGTCTTTACAGGAAATTTTGGAGACTTCTTCAAGAAATCATTTTGGTCCCATGACCGCAGACCCATCATGGCAAGTATCATTTTCTTACTAGAATATAAGTTAGGGAATACCACTTTCCATTGCATTTTGCATACTAGCCTCCATATTGTGATATTATAGCCATAAGGTCAACCCCATTGTGTCTTGTTTCACAAACCATTTTCACTCGCCGAATTTAAAAATCATGATGTGATGGTAGAGACAACATTTACATGGGCATATTAGTTAGATCCTCGCTGAAATTGGTTGCCCATGTTGCTATATTGAGTAGGCTCGGGAGTCCTCTTTAGTCCTGCCATGACTTGTGCATTGAAGACTCATTCTCGTTCTTCTGTGCTACTTTGTAGACTTATACCCTACAAGATCCTTTGTGTTTAGTTGTACAACTGCATTTCATATTGACTATTTTCACCTTTTTGCCTTGAGCCAACTTCACTTGGACTCATGTTTAAGATGCTTTTTCGACCATGTCTTCTGCAAACTCAACCTTGAAATCACTTAGCCTCTACAACTTGACACACCCTTTTAGTCATGGAAATAATTTTCCTTTGAGTGTCCTTGACCTGTTTCGACTCCTTGCATTGAGCATAGGAATGTTCCCCTCCCAGGAACTAGAACATCTACTTTTTTTACACTCATTCTTTCCATTGTACTATAGCATTCTTTTATTATTTTTCAAGCTTCATACAAAAGAAAAAGACAAAAAAGACAAAAAAATTTATATATTCCAAAAAAGAGCGAGAACAGGACATTATTTCCATATTTGATGGTAGTTAGAATCAGTTGTGTCGCCCTTGAACAAAGCACTCAAAAATAAGTCTTTCCTCCATCGGGATGGGCTTTAGTTTGACTTAGGGGAGATTTAACCTTGTTGTTGAGTTAGTACTCCTCCGACTGGTTACCTCTTTCAATCATATGGAGAGTTTTCTTATGCCTCCTACATGACAAACTTGTACAAATATATCATATGCTGCCATATAGTCACAGTTGAGTCGTGCTTTTGTTCAAGGGAAGTAAACCTGAGTCGGCCTCTCTGCGGTGTCTCTTGACCTATTTTTTACTCGACCATCCCTAGTTGTCAGCTTCATGTTCATTATTACATCAGTTTTATTGGTGCTTTGCTCATGCCAGTTTGAGAAGGTCTCCATTGACTTCTTATTGGTAGGTCTTGCTCTTATCAACTACGACAAATTGCTCTATGGGCAGATCTAGAGCCACACCCTGGCCCTATTTCCATTATTGATAGGTCACCTTGTGCTCAACATCAATCAATATCATGGGTCTTTGATTGAGTGGTTTGCCTTGTGTTCGACATGATATTTCATTATCACACATTGGGATTCATGCAGTGCCTTGGTTTCCATTTGACCCTATTGGTGGATTCCTCACCTCTATGTCAGCTTTCATTATTGGCTAGTTCAAAGGGTTTCTATCGTGCACTAGCCACATCTTTCGTACGTCGAAAATGTGCTTTGGTTGGGTTACTACATCTTTGCTCATCTGATTCCTTCCACATTATTGGCCTAAGGGTTACACTCATGCTATATTGATGAAGGATGCCTTAATGCCTTCTAGCGAATCTTTTCCCATTGACTTCAGCTCATTTTTATGGGAAAGAGATCTAGAGTCCATTTGGAAGTACCTTAGGGTTTGCAGTCGTTAATGGAAGATTTATTTGCTATTGACAGTGGGAAAACATCATTGTCTCTTGATTGATAGATTCTTTCAAGTGTTCGACTACAGCTCATTTATTCACACTTGTCAGATTATACTGGGTACCTTGACTCTCATCATTATTATTGGTGGGTAGCCTCGCATTTGTTAATGGTATACATCAATGACTGGTAATCAAACAACTTCTCATGTGGTTGACATCAAATCATTCATTCCCATTGTGTAGAAATTTACCACGGTGGTTAGTGAAGACCTCAGGTCTTCATGAGCATGCCTTGGTTCACTTGTCAATTGCTCTTGTTTCTGCTAGTTGACACCATCCACCTTATATGTTGCAGTTCCTTACAATGACATATTATATGTTGGCACCTGAGTTGCAGTACCAATTATTCCATCATGTTCACTTGGTACTATTTGGATTAGTTTTTTGACCTCAGTGATTAGCTTCATACTTCAACATCATTGATCAACTCTTTATATGTGACATTCAAATATGTACTTTCTTGATTATGATAAGATGATCCATTATGTATTTTCAGTTCCTTTATACTTGTATGAATATTGGATCCACTTTTGTACTTGACATGCAGACATGATTTACTATTTTTGAGCATGGGTATGCCTGTCTCAAACAACAGTTTCTTTTTGATCTCTTTCGATGGCTTGGTAGGCTAAATTTTGGTGAAGTCCTCCATGGTCTCAACATGATTCCTTCTATACACTTGATACACTCCAACCATCATGTACCCATTATGATCTCATATATTAGGGGGCATCTATTATAGCACGAGTTACCACTCTTGGTAGATCTGATGTTCTGATTATGGCCTAGGGAAACCCTTCCTTCTAGACTTGGTCCAAAATCTAAAAAACAATGTTTTATTCCCTATACGCTACTTTTCCATGTCATAAAAGTGTGTACACATGGGTCAGTAGATACCCATCCTGCGTACATATGTTAAAACACTTCAAAAAAAGTAATTAAATTTCCTTAATTTCGAGCGGAGTTCACGGGTTTTACCTGTTACTCACCTCTTATTGCCTGTGGCCTAACTGTTTCCCAGCTGAAAAAACTAATTTGGAGAAGCATAAATAAACCTCCATGGGAATGCCTTAAGGGAGAAGAAATGAGATATTGATGATATAGTCATATCATCCCTGATTGAGTCTAATGAATGCCTATGCCTCCTGCATTCCCCAAAGCTTCAGGAAAGCCTTGTTTCCTTGTTATAGATATACTTCAACTTACTTGAGATATCCTTGTATTGGTGATGGAGGAAGATTGTTGAAGGCTGAGAAAGGACGAATCTAGAGGACGTTTCCACTTGGAGCCGGAGAAGGACTTAGGTCATATTTCTCCACTTTACTTATAGCTAACTTCAATAAAAGGAATGTTGTTTTGTTTCTGATATTAAATGTGTTTATGCATCAAGTTATGTTGTAATTAGTTTATGAATCTTATCTTTATGTATAATTGGTCATTCATTTATATGATTTAAGGTTAATATCATGAACATGCTTTCTGTTTCTACTGTTGTATATGTTCCATTTGAATAATTTTTAGGTTTCAAGAACATCAAGAGAAGTTGAGGGTTTTCACCCTATGGGATCTACCCAAATGTAGGACATCTGAGTAAGGACACTCCTGCACAATTCAGTAGAATAAGCATTTAGGTTGATTGCTTGAGCATTCCTTGTTATGGTTTTCCCTCTGCTCTTTTGGGGTTCTCAACCCAAAGCCCTAGGGTGGTCTCACCGAGAACAGTGCTACCATTCTGGTGAGGGTATTATCCATTACCATCAATCTTGAGATGATTAGCATGGTGACAAAACATCCCCTAAGGGTCCAATGGAGAAAAGAAGACAAGTCCAGTGGTGCCCTTTCTAAGAATAATTTCTTCATTGATGATGAGACATCAATTGAAGATAAAAACAAAGGCAGAAAAAATATCCTCCCCTATCCATGGGATGAGGTGGCCTACCACATCCTTAAGTTCATCTATTGTGGGGGAAGATTGAGTGTTGTCTATGTTGGAAATAATACTAAGAGGGGGGGAGGGTGAATCAATATTTAAAATCTATAACTTTTTCATTTCCATAATCAGATTTATATACACTACTTTAGTGAAGGGAACTCACATGTGCATGCAACTGTTCTTGAGGAAACCAGCGTATATCCAGTGAACTTATGATTCAGTTAATTCATCATATGTTGATCTTTAATCAGTGCATCAATACTTTATTAAACATTAAACAATAACCATGTGTAGTAATAACAGAATAAACCATCACACATAAGAAACACACATGAACACCAATATTTAAGGTGGAAACCCAATGTGGGTGAAAATCACTTGTTGTTGTCATCTATGTCTTCTTTTAATAATAAGAAAATCTATTTACAATCTTGTACTGGTGCAGACTCATACCAGTAGGTAGGATTCTACCTGCAGATGGTTACAACCTTCTCTCGTTCTGCAGCCTCTACTAGAAGGGCACTACAACCCCCTATCTCTTGCACTAGCCGACATGTTTACTAGTATGTAGGCTCTGGCCTTCTGAAGGCTCCAATCTTCACTCATTTTCTAGTTACTACTGGAAGGGAGCTCCAACCCCCTAGCTATTGTACTAGTTGATATGTTTACCAGTACATAGGTGCTGGCTTATAGAAGGCTACAACCTTCTCTCTTCTTCTAGGGACCATGTTTCATGAATTTTTAGACTGGATACTCTTGGAACACAACACCACAATCTGATGTCCATGTTTCATAAAATTTTCATACTGGACCGATCAACAACATTGAAGCTCAAAATCATAATTGCAATACAACACCAAATACATCTACATCAACCAATTGTTGAAACTCAATCATCACTCTCTGAATTAGCCACAACTCAATCAATTACTGACAACCTCTGAACCTCTGGCACAACTGAATCATTCATTCATACTTAATCAACTTCAACCAATCAACTGGAACAGATAGATCACTGTATCCAATACACAGATCTGAACCTGGAACACTGCATCATCATTCAAAACCAACTGTAACCTCAAAACCATGCATCAGAGTGTATAGGCTACATGGCTAAACCCAAATTGCATGTGTATGCTACTTCCTTTAGCCCAACTTGCGTATATCTCTAAAGATACTGAATCATAAAACTTTTGAACCACAAACTGTACCAGTGAATGACATTTTGAAGATCTACTGTCATATTGCTGAGTTATAAACAAATAGCAACAAGGATCACCCTTCCTTCTCAATCAATCAATCAATCAGACTCAATTTCCTTAAATATTCTGTTCTACTTTCATATCTAAGAAGACATGATTGAAAAACAATAGTAGAATAGTAGTACTGATTTCATAGATCAATCATCCTTGAAAATCAAGCTTTTCATTTGAAGATGCTACTTGGAATATTTGAACTAGCATGTATTCGCGACTTCACCAAAGCGAACCAACGTATAGATCTACAAATACTTACTTATAACTTCGCTGCACTTCTCGACTTTAGACATACCCAAATCATCATATATAAAGGATAAAATATGTGTTAGCAATTAGATCTAGCCCATCCATTATTAGATCACAAAATGATAAGTCTTTATGATCCTGATCCATCATTAGATCTCATCACAATCAATCAATGAACATTTAGAACATTGTCACCAGAGTGCAGTCACCAGAACACAAAGCATAACCCAGAACTCTGCATCAACAACCAGAACCAACTGAAACTTCAAACATCATAGTTCATAAGGTATACGCTACTTCAATGTGTTGAACTAGCGTGTATACATGCTTTTACCAAAGAACGTACATATCTGCAAATACTAACTTAAAACTTCACAGCTATTCTAGACTTTAGTCATACCTAAATCATAACATTTACAAAATAAAGCATGCATCAGTATTTATATCTATACTATCCATGATCAAACCACATAATGATAATTCATTTCATGCTTGATGATCTTGATCCATCATCCATCATCAACCACGTAGGTGCATCCTTAGTTCAGATCAAGTAAAGCATCAGAAGCTCATAACCTGCATATACGATCTAACACTTCATAAGATATTCAATACTTGCACACCTTGGCCTAATGATCTTCTCCTCCTTATATAGTTTTAGACCTTTCTCAATACCTTGGACCAGAACCACTTAGAACCAATACTTTGGACCAAATACCTAGGGTCAATACCTCGGACCAAATACCTCAGATCAATACGTTGGACCAAAATACCTTGGACTAAATACCTAGGACCAAAATCTTAGTTTTCCAACATGTACGCACTTTTCCTTCTTTGAAAGTGCATGTATAACTATACACCCTTTTTTATCTATGTTCCCGCATGTATATGCTACTTTGAAAAAGTGGACCAACTTATACCTCTCTTTCTTCAATCTCTGGAGTCTGATCTATAATCCTTTGTTGTTAACCTGTTGCACTGTGACCTGTCATCTATGTGAGTTTCCATCAATGACAACACTTGTATCATAATGCCAACAATCTTCCCCTTTGGACTTGATGGCAACAACAACACCAAGACACTCTCCCCTTTGACATCAAGGACAAAGGGTGGACCAAGATATTCTCCCCTTTTGATACACATTATGCTTAGATGCACTATACCATCCTTGCTCCCCCTAAGCACATGCAGAGTCTGCAAAAATATTTTCCAAAGGAATAACATGACTCTATAACTCAACTATGTGAGTTTGACCTTCTATCACCAATGATTCATACATACATCAATCTCCCAACCAAGTGGGGATATACCAATTGTTTATACATGACTGAAATATAGCAATTACTACATCATCCTTCCCATCCATAGTGGGGGTAAAAATTACATCATATGACCAAAAAGGACTCATCAGAAGACTATGACAGACAGAGACATATTATTACATCATGGGCCTTTACATGATCTTTACATCAAATGATATACATGACATTTTTAACAAAGGCCAAAGACCTAAACAAGACCATGATAGTCATCAACAACTATCATACACCGTATATGCTCTTCACCATAAGCATCTATCAGCAGCATCTAGACCAACAACATGTATATGTCCATCATGAAAATCTAAATATCATCAACCTGTGACAAAGTATGTCATATATAGATATCGACTCATCCTCTTGATCTTATCAAGATCAACTTGCTCTATTTCCTTAGTAGAAAGAGCCTTATCATAACCTTCCATGAATAAACTAAGCATATGTCATATCTCTAGGCAGTAACACAAAATCATTCACATCATATCATATGTATGTGAAAATACCATAGTCATATTCTATGATCATAACATCATCATCATCAAGAATAGCACGATCTTTCCACAAGAACCCTCAATATATCAACCATCTATCATCACTAGGGAATATATCACATCTGATAAACATCAACCGTGATAATCAACATATGTGAGTATCAACCTATCATCATAAGCTAATAATTCATCATCATTGTGTGACTAAGTAAGCCATGTCTCTGAATATCCATGTCTTCAAATAGCTATGTCTTCATGAAACCTGAAATAACACCATCCTCTTGGCTAACCGGCAATATTTCTCAATATGCAACTTAAGTAATCATCCATGTATCAACATAATGTGTATCCATCAATTATATATCTAGCAAACCATGAGCACATGGTCATTTGTCAATCTTTCTTGATACCATCAACAACAACAATCCTCAACAATGTGAGATCCAAGAACTATAGGAATCCTGCATCATAACTACACCATATGAATTTTATGCATCTTTGAAGGCATCATGACACCATCATAAAAGAAATGAGTGGCTCAACAACAAATACTGAAGTTGTGTACTCAAGATTTGTACTTCTCCTTGTCCTTATGAAGATCACCATGTAAGAAACATATATGTACTGTATGAATAATTAGAAAGTCATCCACAATCATCCATAAATCTTATCTAAAGAACAACTATGTAACCCCAAGCAATACAAGTATCATCTGAGATTTCATCATGGGCAACTCATAACCGTAACATAGCATGATGTATCATTTAAACACTTTAGCCACATAAGCATCATCACCATTGATAAGAATCATTAGGTACCAAAGACTTCTAAACATAATGCCAACAATGCATTATTATAAGTATATGTTCCCCTTGAACCTATGCCAACTGTTCATTGTCAAATCGTATCATTGCAAATATCATTAAGAATAATCAAGGCAGGACGAACACATTTCCACATATCATCAGCAAATTGTAACCATCATCAACCAGAGCAAATAGATGACTAAACCATATCAGACCCCTTTTCCTGAGTCTGTCCTGCTGCTTTTTCCTCAAACTAACATATACGTGATGATGCAGCTTCAAACTCGCATGTATACGCGACTTGTCTTCATGAAAATTGCGTATGAGATTTAGAACACTAAAGTTTCACACTTTTAGCTTCCCTTGAGTCTGTTATTTCTGTACATTGTGCTATGCCACATCTTTTTGACTGTACTTCCTTCTTCTTCCATATCTTTGAGTGTGATGATGTTTTCTCCTTTTGGTATGGTGATTGAAATTTTCTCCTGCATTCCTTTTCTATATGTCCAAACTTATTACATGCATAACATCTTACATGTTTCATATTCCTTCGATAACAGTCAATGGCTTTGTGCCCAAACATATTACAAGAAAAACAATATCCCTTAAAGTACCTGGAAGTTGATGATATTTCTCTATGATGGTCTTGAACCATTCTACTTCTGCATCTCGCTGCAACATGTCCAAAATTATGACATATAAAACATTCAACATTATTCATTGGAGGAAATAACCGACCTCTCATCTCCTTGTTGAGCATTTCAGATTTTTCATTAGAGTTCCTTGCCTCACCTTGTGAGCTAGATTCACCTTCAATAGATTCATGAAAACCAAGACCAGATTTGATGGCAGGAGACCATTGACTACTAAGAATGTCATGCAAAATCTTAGTATTATCTTGAAATCATAAAATCTTATCCTTTTCTTCTAATTTACCTTTTAGGATATTTACCTCAACCCGATATTTCTCTTCCTTTTCAAGATACTACTTCTTCATGATTTCTTCAGCTTTTCTTCCTACTTCCACTTGTTGCCTTAATTCGAGAACTCCATTTTATTTTTCTTCAAGTGCTTGGAGTATTTATTCATTCTGCTTATTTGATTTTTCAAGATCTTCTTTTAGAGAGAGGATCTTAGCTTCAAGATTTTCATAGTAACTGGATCTATTGTTAAGTTTCTTGATTGTTGTACTCTTAATGATGTCACTTCATCCTGCAGCTTTTGACATTGATCTTCCTTTTGATTGTACTTCTTCCTTACCTTGGTTCCTTCTTATAACTTAGTTTTTAACCTTGTGGTTGCTTCTTTGTAGGTACACTCCCTTCTATCCAATAGATCTTATTGATATCTGATTGTATCTGTGAGCCTTTTAAATTCTGCCTCTATTTGATTTCTTTCTCATTCACCCATAAGAGAGAATTCAATTGTTTTGCTATCACTTTCATTATCTTCAAATGAACAGATAAATGTATCACCAGAGGACAACAAATTCATACCTAATAGTTCTTTTTCTTGTTCATCTTCATTATGAGGTAATTCAACATCTGAAGGGTTTCTTCCACATAATCCTCAATCGTCTCTCCCACTGTCATAGTTCCTTTGGGATGCCTTCTTATTTTGAGGTGCTTTCTTCTTTAACTTCTTTCTCATTGTTTCTATAGATCTCCTTTAAGCAATCAAGCTTCTGCCAAAGGACCTGCTCTGATACCAATTGTTGGAAATAATACTGAGAGGGGGGAGTGAATTAGTATTTACAATCTATAACATTTTCATTTCCATAATCAGATTTATATACACTACCTTAGTGAAGGGAACTCACGTGCACACATAATTATTCTTGAGGAAACCATCGTATATCCAATGAACTTATGATTCAATTAATTCATCATATGTTGATCTTTAGTCAGTGCATCAATACTTTATTAAACATTAAACAATAACCATGTGTAGTAATAATAGAATAAATCATCACACATAAGCAACACACATGAACACCAAGATTTAAGGTGGAAACCCAATTTGGGTGAAAACCACCTATTATTGTCGTCTATGTCTTCTTTTAATAATAAGAAAATCCATTTACCATCTTGTGTTGGTGCAGACTCATATTAGTACGTAGGCTTCTACCTATAGAAGGTTACAACCTTCTCTTATTCTCCAAGTTCTAATGGAAGGGAGCTACAACCCCTAGCTCTTGCACTAGTCGATATGTTTACTAGTATGTATGCACCGACCTACTAAAGGCTCCAACCTTCACTGGTATTCCACTTACTAATGGAAGGGAGCTCCATCCCCTTGGGTCTTGTACGGGCTGATATGTTTACTAGTATGTAGGCGTCAGTCTACAGAAGGCTACAACCTTCTCTCTTCCTCCAGGGACCACATTTCATGAATTTTAAGACTGGATACTCCTGGGACACAACACCACCAATCTGAAGGCCACGTTTCTAAAATTTTCATACTGGACCCATCAACAACATTGAAGCTCAAAATCATAATTGCAATACAACATCAAATACATCTGCATCAACCAATCACTGAAACTCAATCATCACTCTCTGAATTAGCCACAACTCAATCAATTACTGACAACCTCTGAACCTCTAGCACAATTGAATCATTCATTCATACTTAATCAACTTCAACCAATCAACTGGAACAAATAGATCACTGTATCCAATACACAGATATGAACCTGGAACACTGCATCATCATTCAAAACCAACTGTAACCTCAAAACCATGCATCAGAGTGTATACACTACTTGGCTGAACCCAAACTACGTGTATACTCTACTTCCTTTAGCCCAACTTGCGTATATCTCTAAATATACTGAATCATAAAACTTTTGAACCACAAATTGTACCAGTGAGTGACATTCTAAAGATATACTATCATATTATTGAGTTCTAAACAGATAGCAACAAGGATCACTCTTCCTTCTCAATCAATCAACCAATCAAACTCAATTTCCTTATATATTCAGTTCTACTTTCAGATCTAAGAAGACATCATTTACAAACAGTAGTAAAACAATAGTATTGATCTGATATATCAATCATCCTTAAACATCAAGCTTTCCTTTTGCATACGCTACTTGGAAGAGCCGAACTAGTGTGTATACTCAACTTCACCAAAGCGAACTAGCTTATAGATCTATAAATACTTACTTATAATTTCGTTGCACTTCCCAACTTCAAACATACCCAGATCATCATATATAAAGGATAAAATATGTGTTAGCAATTAGATCTAGCCCATCCATTATCAGATCAAATAATGATAAGTCATTATGATCCTGATCCATCATTAGATCTCATCACAATCAATCAATTTGAACATTCAGAACATTGTCACTAGAATGCAGTCACCAGAACAAAAAATGTAACCCAGAACTCTACATCAACAACCAGAACCAACTGCAACTTCAAACATCATAGTTCATAAGGTATACGCCACTTCAATGTGTCGAACTAGCATGTATATTCACTTTTAACAAAGCGAAACAACGTACATATCTACAAATACTAACTTAAAACTTCATAGCTACTCCAGACTTTAGCCGTACCCAAATCATAACATTTACAAAATAATTTTGGCATTATGATACAGGTGTTGTCCTTGATGGCAACTCACTTAGATGAAAGATCATAGTACAACATGTCAATAGCAAAGAATTACATATCAGACTATAAAGAATGAAGAAAGAGAGGTTTACACAGGTTCACCATGACCAAGCTACGTATACACGCAGGTTCACTGAACACAAGTAGCGTATATGTACACATGCACTTTCACAGAAGGAAAAGCGTGTATATCTTGGAAAACTAATTATTTGGTCCAAGGTATTGATCCAAAGTATTTGGTCTGAGCTATTGACCCTAGGTATTGGTCCTAAGTGGTCTTGGTCCATGGTATTGAGAAAGGCCTAAAACTATATAAGGAGGAGAATATCATTAGGCCAGGCGTGCAAGTATCAAATATCTGATGAAGTGTGAGATCTAGTATGTAGGTTATTGGCTTATGGTGTTGTGTTTAATTTTGAACCAAGGATGAACCTTAGTAGTTGATGACGAATACAATCTAATGATGGATCGGGATCTTAAGGCTTGAAATGAATTATCATTATGTGGTTTGATCCTGTATGGTCTAGATCTGAATACTCATGCATGTGTTATTATGTAAATATTATGATTTGGGTATAACTGAAGTCCGAAATAGATGCAGAATTATGAATTAACATTTGCATATGTGTACATTGGTTGGCTTTGATAAAATCACATATACATGCAGGTTCGACACATGGAAGTAGCATATACCTTACAAAGTATGTTTCAGTTATTTCTGTTTGATGTTGCAGAGTTCTGGGTTCTGGTTTGGGTTTTGGTGACTTTATTCTGGTGACAGTATTCTGAATGATAAGATTGATTGTGATTTGATGATGGGTTTTCAAAGTGATTGATTGATTCAATGGTGTTTGAGTTTCAATGACTGGTTGATGCAGATGTATTTGATGATTGAATTGCGGTTATGATGTTGTTGATGGATCAAGTCTGAAAATTTATGAAACACGGTCCTTGGAGGAAGAAAGAAGGTCGTAGTCTTATGTAGGTCACTACCTACATACTAGTAAAAATATTGCCAAGTACAAGAGTTAGGGGGTTGTAGCTCCCTTCCAGTAGAAGCTGGAAAATGAGAGAAGTTTGTAACCTTCTGCAGGTAGAAGCCTGTGTACTGGTATGAGTTTGCACTAGTACAATATTGTAAACAAATTTTCTTATTATTAAAAGAAGATAGAGATGACAACAATAAGTGGTTTTTACCTACATTGAGTTTCCACCTTATATCTTGGTGTTCATATATGTTACTTATGTGTGATGCTTTATTCTGCTTTTACTACACTGTCTAATAAATATGTGATGTATGGGTTAAAGCTAAATGCATGATAAATTGGCTAAATCAAAAGTTCTCTACATATATGTTGGTTGCTTTAAGTACAGTCGTGTGTACACGCTAGTTCACTTAGCTGAAGTAGCATATAAAAATCTATTTGGGAAATAAAATTATTGATATGATAATATTGATTCACCCCCCCTCTCAGTATTATTTCCAACAATTGGTATCAGAGCAGGTCCTTCAAAAGAAGCTTGATCGCTTGAAGGGAGATCCATTAGACTGCCAATCCTTGATGGGAGCAACTTTGTTTATTAGAAAATAAGAAACACAACGTATCTACAATCACTTGGAACAGATGTCTGGGAAATTGTGGAAGGAGGATATACATTTCCAACAGCAATTCCTACAGATACAACAGGTAAAAAGAAATATGAAACCAATGCTAGGTCTGTCAATACATTATTGGGAAGTCTGTCACAATCATAGTTTGTCAAAGTTATGTAGCTCAAATCAGCCAAAGAAATAAGGGACAAAATCATTCTAAGCTATGAAGGAGACTCTCAAGTAAAATGTGCTAAACTTCAAACTCTCAGAATTAATTATCAAACTGTTAAGATGCACAGTGATGAAAGTATAGCTAGTTACTTCTTACATATAGATGAGGTTGTCAATTTTAATGAAGAATCTGGGTAAAGATAGAAAGGAAGTTACCTTAGTTGATAAAGTTTTAAGATCCTTGTCTACTAAATTTGAATCAAAAGTGTCGCCATAGAAGAAAAACAGGATCTGCAGACTATCATTATGACATAGCTTCACGGAATATTAACTTCCTTTGAGATGAGAAAATGAGGTCCATCAGATATGAGAGAAGCCGCATTTAAAGCTTCAGCAAAAGGAAAGGAATAACTCAATGAATCGGGACATATTCGAGAAGAAGAAGACGAAGTAAACTTTGTCAAGAAGCTTCAATAGGGTTCCAAAATATTTAAAGGTAAACTACCCTTCAAATGCTTTTCCTATGGTAGAGTCAGTCATTATGCTCCCAAATGTCCTCATAAAGATAAATACGAAAAAGGGAAGGAATATGCAAAATGGAATAGAAAACAAGTTGTAAATAAAGAGTTACTATACTCATGAAGATAGCAATGGTTTATCAAATAGTGATGAAGATGAAAATAGTAATGACTATAGACTTCTAATGGCTTATGAGGATGATAATTTTTGGGATGCTTTAGAAGAAGATGACCTTCATGAGGAAATATTTAAACTCAAAAATTGTTTAGAAGAAAAGAATATGATTATAGATACCTTGAGATACCAACTTGCTAAAAAAGAAAAACACAATGAGAAACTAGAATGTGAAATTGTGGGTCTAAGAAAGGATCTTGGCAAAACAAAATATCTCAATATTAGATTTTCTAAAGGATCAGAAACCTTAAATGAAATTATCAAAGTGCAGCGTTCTCCTCTGATAAAGACAGGTCTTGGATATACTAAACAAGCAAGTCAATCACAGAAGTCATCAATCTCCACTAAAAGCTATCTTGATGCAACAAAGAAAAATGAATAGTATGACAATCGTCAGCAAAGGTATAAACCAGATCACCAGGTAAATTAGACTCAATTTGCTTCAAGGATGAAAATAAGCCACAACTAACCTCAGGTAAATCATACTCAATTTGCTCCAAAGATGAATATCAATAGAAACTACCATCACCGAGTCAATAGATTCGATAATCGCATGAAATTCTTTAATGGACAATGTTTCTCATGTCATAATTTTGGACACAAAGATGCTCAATGTGTTGCTTACAAAACCATCATGACTAGAGAAGCACGAAATCAAAGGAATGTGATAGGGATCAAGAAAAGTTCCTATAATAAGTTTTCTTCTTGAAAATGAAATAGAATGCTCAATCTTTAACAACTTTGGCCATGAGGAATCTGAATGCAGGAGCAAATTTCGGCAAACATCTAAAAAGGAGAAAACTTCATTAAATCCCAAGATATGGAGAAGGAAAGAACCTCAAACAGAAATATGTGGTATAGCCTTGTATGCAGAAGGACAACAAAATCAGTGGTACATGGACAATGCATGCTCAAAACACTTGATAGGTGACAAAGAAAAACATCACTCATATAATGCCTTAGAAAAGGAAAAGAATGTCTCATTTGGAAATGCCAGTCCTGCTGTCATAAAAGCTAAAGGATCTATTTTCTTGAAAGAAAAGGTTAAAGTTGTTAATGTTACGTATGTAGACAGTCTAAAACATAACCTGTTGAGTGTCAGTCAAATGTGTGATCAAGGAAATGAAGTCGTGTTTCGATCAAACGGAGGTGTTGTTCATGAGATTGATACAAGAGAAACTGTAATCAAAGGTACAAGAAATCCAAACAACTAATACATACTCAAGGGAGGACAATGACAGTGCTATCTAAGCAAAAATGATGAAAACTCGTTGTGGCATGGAAGATTGGGACATCTAAGCTTTTCTCAAATAATAAAAGCATGTAGATTCTAGGTTGTTTGTGATCTTCCAGATATCAGCATCCCTAAAAATACAATATGAAAACCATGTCAATTCGGTAAGAAAACCAAATCTCACTTCATTGAAAAAGAAGGGTTAGCTAGTGAGCCTCTTGAACTTGTCCATACTGATTTATGTGGACCATCAAGAAAAAAGTCACCTCGTGGAGAAGAATACTTTATTTTGTTCATTGATGATTTTTCCAGAATGTGTTGGATAGGCCTTCTAAAGCATAAATATGAAGCATTTGAAAAATTAAAAGCCTTCAAAGCTTTGGTTGAAAATGAATCAGATCGCAAAATCAAATGCCTTAGATCTAATCGAGGAGGGGAATTTACCTCAGATGAATTCTTTGACTTTTGTGAATAACATGGAATAAAAAGGCATTTCTCCACCGCAAGGACTCCTTAGAAAAATGGAGTGGTAGAAAGAATGAACATAACTGTTCAACAAATGGCTCGAGCTATGCTAGATGAATATGGAACTCCTACAACCTTCTGGGGTGAAGCTGAATTCGCCGTCGTAACTATTCTCAACCAAGAAAATGTTCAGGTAAACAACACTCAAACTCCACATGAACTTTCATATGGTAAGACTCCTACTATAAAATACTTTAAAGTTTTTGGAAGCAAATGTTATATCAAAAGGACTGACGAAAAACTTGGTAAGTTTGAGCCCAGAGTAGATGAAGGTATTCTTCTTGGTTACTCTTCCCGAAGTAAAGGATATAAATGTTATAATAAAATACTTGGGAAAACTGTTAAAAGTATTGATGTTGTATTTGATGAAGCATGCAAAAATCCAAAACAGATAAAAACCGAAGATTATGACAATGAAAAAGATGGGGATTATTTTCCCACATCAAATCACAATGATTCTGAAGAAGAAATGAATGAAGCACCAGAAGAAGAGATAATGTTAGAAGAAAAGAATCTATCCAGGTATGTTCAGAAAAATCATACAAAAACTCAAATTTTAGGGGAAAAAGGAGTGTGTGTTCAGACAAGAAGAACTATTACAGAAACCTCAAGTATCTAGCATTACTATCCTCCACCGAACCTCAAAACGTAAATGAAGCATGCAAAGATGAATGTTGGGTCAAGGCCATGAATGAAGAACTTGAGCAAATTGAAAAGAATAATACTTGGGAATTAGTTCCTAGATCTCATGATAAAAATATTATAGGAACTAAATGGATATTCAAAGACAAGCTGAATGAAAATTGAGAAGTTATTAGAAACAAGGCCAAAATTGTTTGTAAAGGGTATGCTCAACAAGAAGGTATAGATTTTAAAGAAACTTTTGCACCTGTTGCTAGACTTGAAGCTATAAGGATGTTTCTTGCTCTTTCTAGCTTTTAGAAATTCAAAGTATACCAAATGGATGTAAAATCTACCTTCCTTAATGGAGATTTAGAAGAAGAAGTCTATATTGAACAACCATAAGGATTCATTCTTGGAAATGATGCAAAGCTTGTATGCAGACTCAAAAAGGCCCTCTATGGTCTAAAACAGGCTCTAAGGGCCTAGTGTTACCACCTTGACAAATATTTACACCAACAGGGCTTTTCAAAAGGGTCCATAGATAGAAATCTATATACAAAGATTGACACTAATAAATTGCTAATAATTGTTGTTTATGTCAATGATATCATTTTTGGTAGAAATGAAGAATCCATGAGTCAGAATTTTGCTTCAGTAATGCAACAAGAATTTTAAATGTCCTTGCTTGGTGAACTTACCTATTTTCTTGGTCTACAAGTTCAATAAAATAAAGATGGTATTTTTCTTTCAAAATCCATATATCTCAAACATATCTTGAAAAGGTACAACATGGAAGATTCTAAACCTGTATGTACCCTAATGGTAACGGGATGCAGTCTCAGCTCAAATGATGAATCAATAGCAGTACATCAACCAACTTATAGATCCATGATTGGCAGTCTGCTTTATCTTAACAGGTACCTGACCCAACATCATGCATGCAGTAGTAATAGTTGGAAGATTCCAAGCAAATCCAAAGGAATCACACCTTCAAGTAGTCAAAAGGATTTTCAAATATCTTCAAGGAACACAGAACTTTGGTTTATGGTATCCTAGAGATACAGAT